>SNQJ01S0000022.1:307691-323546 GCA_010110895.2 Picea sitchensis
CCCTTGCTGAGAAGGGTTTCCCAGGATATTTCTTGTGTTCTTGTGCATGGTGTTTCTTCTTGTGATCTTGGTTTGCTAATGTAGTTATGGTTCAAGTAATTGGTAACAGAAAATTTAAAGAAATACATGAGCCATAGCTCACCGTAAAATCAACATGGTATCAGAGCAGGGCTTGAAGAATACCACTTGCTCAAGACCAAAGGTAGAACGTTGACTGCTGAAACTTGCTGCTGTTGCATAGAAGAAAGGGGCCGGACTTTCCTTTAAGTTCCTTGTGGTGAAAGTTACCCCACCGTCAGCCCAAGAAAAGGGCCGGACTCTACCTTAAAAATTCTGTCAAGAAATCCGGCCTGTTCTGTGAAGAATCCGCAGCCACCTATACTGTAAACAATCTGCAGCCACTGTTCTGTAAGGTAGCCGCAGCCACTGAAAAGATTCCGGCCTGTTCTGAGGCCCCTCCTTACCTGCCACGAGTGTACTCAACAATCAGACACATAAAGAAGAAGGGTCAGACCCCTTCTGAAGTGAATTCAAGGCTGCCACAGTCCAAAAATTCGAGACTGTCCAAATTTCTGAAAACAATAATAAGGCTGCTGCCCTATGCGAAGTTTACCTCAGTCCAAGGGTATTACAAGAGTACTGTTTTTTTCTCCAGGCAGACTGTGGATGCTAAAAAATGTGTAAACTTCCTATAGCAGGCCTAGGACTGTGGGAAAAAGAAATGTGCTGAGAGAGGAAGATTTAAAGGGACAGAAGCACACCTTAACACTCAGCCATCATCCTTCACTCAGACAAAACCTTTTGATTGACAGATGCGGAGATTGAGAGTCAAATACAAGTATTTTCTGACTATCAAATTGTAAGTATTTTAAAGTTTTATTCACATGGGAATGACTTATTCTTTTGTCTAAGTGGATCAAAGGGTGCTTTAAATCTTTGGAACATTGGAGCCAACAAGGTGGTCTATGATACTTGAGAGATCTTGGCATAGACTTCAGTCATGATGTGAAAGCATATACTTACCTATGCATACACTATCATCCAGTTGAAGCTAATCTTGTCGACAATTCAAAAGGCATGAAGTTTCAAGGGTTTCCAATTCGGTGCAACTTCAGTCAAGATGCTGGATGGTGTTGTACCAATATTTGAGTAAAAGCTGAGAAAATAAAGGCTCCCAAGCAAGGGGATAATGTTCATAGTCAGAACAGACCTTCACTGACATTGATTATTCAGAAGAAGAAAACGTGGAGTAAGCTCCAGAATTTCAGTCAACAAAATATGAAGAGTCTCTTCCTCCAAGGAAAAGAGAATAGCAAAATGAATCTGCTAAGTATGGTGTCAAGAAAATATGTGGCAGTCTTGGCTGCAGCAATTGTACACCCTAAAATACACTGCTCCATAGCAAGGGCCATGTGTGAGTTACCTGAAAGATAACACTACAACAACATTGATGTTAAGCAGAGTTCCAGGCTCAAATCTGAAGGAGTCTCTAAGGTATAAAAGGACCAAGTCTGAGGTCTATCATGAACATGCAGAAAGTTGCTACTAGACCAGAGTATAGGTGGCTACAAGACAAACAAACAGAACCTTCATTGGTGTACACTCTCAGGTATGCACTTGTACATATATATTGTGTGCATCATTGTCATAAGGGTATTTGCAGGAGGAAGAAACCCCTGGTGCAAATCATGGACCCAGAGAAGTCTCAGTGCATTCAAAAGAACAACACACTGAAAGTAAAAACTTCAGGTTTGATTGTTTAATTATCTTGCTACATTACAAGTACTTGTTGTAACTGCAACAACAATCCTTAAATTGTTTTGATTCTAGAGATGTACTCATGAATCTCCTCTAGGAGAGATTCTTGTCTTGTTCCTTTTTGTTTGTTTGCTTGTTCCAGGCAGGTTAACAAAGGAAGATGTTTTTCCTTCAAAGACTTCAGAGGGAGTCAAAACTAATTGAGAAGAAGGAAAAGACAAATACCTTCTTCCCCTCAGTTGTTCAGAGGGAGACTGCCATTGATACAGCTGATCCAGTTTATATTCCCAGGGACTTTACAGTAGGCCATAAAAGGCCTGTTTGGGCTTAACAAATTCTACAAGAAGCAGAAAGACATGCAGCTGATGGAAGTATCGAGAAATACAAAACGAGACTGGTCGTCAGAAGATTCTCACAAACAGAGGGAGTTGCCTACGATAAGACACTTGATCCAGTAAACCCGATACACTTCCATCCGTACTACCATTCATGAGTTGGAAACTATATCAGATAGATAAATTCTTGATGAGTTTGGATCTCAGCAAGAATGTTGCTGATCCAAACCTATATCATTATAGTGTTGGTGACGAGAGCTTGATTTTGATGACTTATTCAGAAAGCTTTGTTGTTGGATACAAGTAATCCTTGACTTCTGAAGTCGAGATGAAGAATCTGAGTATGATGCACCACTTCTTGGGACAAGAAGCATGACAGAGGACCAATGAGATTTTCCTAAGTCAAGGAAAATATACAGAGAAAATATTCAGTATGACAATGCAAAATCCACCGTGATGGATTTAAAGAAGAAGATTGATGATGATTCAGATGGGACTGATCCACAGCTGATTGGATCACTGATGTATCCGGTTAACACCAGACTTGATTCATGCCATGCAGGGAACGTGATGAGTCAACCTAGACAAACTCACTAGACAACTACAAAACATGTATTGAGATATATATGAGGCACAGTTGGATATGGTCTGAGATATGCCTCCAGTGTGAACTTGAGTTTGCAGGATATGCCGATTCAGATTGAGCAGAAAGTACAGTGGACCGGAAGAGCACATCCGTTTGATATTCTACCATGAAGTTTACCATGGTTTCCTAATACAGCAGGATACAAAACTCAGTAACCTTGAGTACCACAGAGGCTGAGTATATAGCATCGAGTGCGCTAAGCAATGTGGCTTCACAAGCTTCTGACAGATTTACTTGACCATGAGATGGATCCTATGATGATAACCTAGAGCTGTGTGTAAAGCTCATGTTTCCTGATGGATCGAATTACGATGAGATGAAATATCCTTATATCAGAGATACGATGCAAAGGAAAATCGTACACATGCAGCAGATTGCAGACATCTTCACCAAACTAACTTGGTGAAGAATGTCTTACTAGTTGAGAGGGAGTATTGATAGCTCTAGCCAAGACAAAATTCAGAGCACATCCGTGTGAGACTTGGCATGATGAAGAATGCCTCCCTAGCTGAGAGGGAGTGTTGATGAATGCAGCTATGGGAGACACCCTCCAGCTTACAAACTTGTGAGATGTGGAACATAGTAGCTATGTGAGTCTTTCTCTCAGCTTACAAACCTGAGAGAAAGCCCCTAAGAATGATTCGTGGTTCATGCCTAAGACAAAGCTGGGAACGTAGAGATGACCTCCTCCATGAAGAGAGTTGAGAAGAACTCCAGATGATTATCCAGTGGAAAAGCGATCTGTTGAGTTAGGACGTGCCTGTGGCTGAGCACAAGGTGAACGTGTGAAATCCCAAAAGTGTTGGGCACATCGTCATGTGAATAGAAATGAAGATGATGTGATAGCCTCCTATGAGCAGCAGAGTTGACGAGAAGACTCCAGATGATTCCCTTGTCGATGGCAGTGGGAAAGCAGATCTGTAGAGTGGACGTGCCTATGGACAAGCACGGGTGAACGTGTGAAGACCTGGTTCTTCTGTGTAATGCAGTGAATCAGAGCTATGGCATCCCTATGGATGTACCCCTAGTGGATGAGCACTAGWRGGTGTATCAGATCCTTTGCTATATATTGTTCAAGAGTCAGACCTACCTGTAACCCTAATTGTTATGTAAAGGGTATAGGTCAGCCCCACCTYAATATGTTTAATAATAAATGTAAAAGATAATTAATATTAATATTTATTATTATAATAATAATAAAAGATAATTAATATGGAAATTATTAATTATATTAAGTTATTGAGGTCGGCCCTATTTTTCCAATAGACACATCATTTGATGTGACAAGTCTTATATAAATAAAGGTGAATCCCCATTGAGGAAACACACTTAACATCATGTCATCTCATGATTTCAGATGTTGAGGTCTGAAATTATGAGAATTGCAGCACCCTCTTGTGTGCTAGGTCATTCTTGGTGGTGAAAGGTCTTTCTCTTGAAGAATATAGCAAAGGATTTGGCTGGGTTTTCTTCCCTTGCTGAGAAGGGTTTCCCAAGATATTTCTTGTGTTGGTGTTTCTTCTTGTGATCTTGGTTTGCTAATGTAGTTATGGTAATTGGTAACAAAAAATTTAAAGAAATACATGAGCCATAGCTCACCGTAAAATCAACACATCCAAGGGGTTGTTGTCAGTGGAGAATGCCAATGAATCTCTAGGATCACTGTCTTCATTGTGGGCCATGAGACATGATCTCCTCTACTGACCCCTAGGTGAGAGGGGGTAACAAAGCTCATACTTGGTCAAAAAACTAGTTCTAAGTGGTGGGAAATCCAAGCTCCCTTGGCATGCAAAGAAAGGGGGCACCCCTTTACACTTTAAAAAGGACAAAGGACAAATATTATATTGTGATTAAAAGGGGGCTCTTTTGCATAAAGCTTCAACATACATCATAGAAGGGGCCACCCCCTTATCTAATACCATGGCTCATTCACATTGATTAAAATTTATTAGGNGGGGCGCTTGGTAAAGATAGCAAAGGTGACATCTTATATGAGTTATGAAAGGGGGTCGCCCCTTCTTTGTCTCATATGATAACTCACATGAAAACCCCTTTTTTAAAACCCACACACTTTAACAAATTTTTAAGTGGGTAAAGTAAGATGTGGGGTTGGTTAAAAGTGAAGGTTCAACCGAGTGGAATGTGGGCTCCCCATGCTAGCCGTGGAAAATTAAAAGGAGTCGCCTTCTTCTAGCCACCACACCAAGCTAAGCTACCAGCATTCAAGATAGTCGTGAGTCAAACAAATCTGGGCCAAATTAATTAAATAGGCTGTCAAGTAAGTGGATCGCCCCTCTCCCAATACTCATTGAGTGTGTCCCCTACCAGCCGGTGGCAAATCTTTCAATTAAATTGGCCTTCATGAAATGAAACCGACCCCTTTTTCCAAGCATAGTCGTGCAGCGAATAATTGAATTGGGCTTCAAATAATTAAAGCAGCACATACTCATTCAATCCAATCAATGAAGTGGAAAATTGGACACTCCAAATAATCAAATCAATCCACATATTTAATTAAATCAGCCTCCACTTACATAGCCATTGCAACAAAAGTGAAATCGGCCCTCATTCTCAAGATAATCGTCCCTCTCAAGATAGTCATTGAACAGTAAGATAGGTGTTTGGGTTAACCAATGAACGTTGGGTCAAAAAGAACAAGCGTGGGGTCAAATGGAGCATTGGAGGTTGGCATTCCAACATAGTCGATGAGCATCATATATCCAAGTCATTGCCTCTAGAAGTCAAATCAAACCCCTTTGTTGGAAAACTTCAATGTAAAAAATTATTTCTTGTATAATGACTGTCTCCGGGTTGTGGATGACAAGTCAACAAATATTATTTTGAGAGAGGGGCTTTTACTAGCGTTACAAAGGAAATTATATAAGGCTAGGCCCCCTCCTCTCATTGGTTGTTGTCGAATTGTGAGATCATTCATGCCATTCAATAGAACTTTATTTTTGTGAGCAAATTTATGGTTTGATTAGTCTATTCAACTTCTTCTTGGCTAAAGGGTAAAAGTACTTCATAGAGTAGACATTGACTTTTGGTGTTATTTGCAAGGCTATTGGATCAATCCATTGAGCGGCTACATAGTCATGTGGAAGGAGAGGTCTAGACTTCCATCTCATCTCCCCTTTGGTGGTGTAAAGTGATTCAAATCCAAGGTTGGGAAAACTCTTATAGGGGGGGTATCTTCAACAAGGAGGAGATTGCATTTTACACCCATGTTGATATAATGGTTGGAGACCATCCTAGATAGGAGCTTTCCTGGCAAGATCCGGAAACAATATAACTACTCTAGACTAGAATGGGGGCGATAGTCCATCAACTCCAAACTGAATTCCTAGTCGAAAGTCTGCAGTCGATTTAGAAGCGGTCGTGATCGCAATTCAACGCTCCGAAAGTGAAGGTAAGGCCGAGGTAAGCCTCACCACTTCAACCAACTTTATTTAAAAATCCAATCAATCTCTTTTAATTTTTCTGCTTTCTAAAAATAGAAACATAAAATCATAAAATACCAAAAAACTAAAAATATTTTGCTAGCTTGAGCTTCAGATCTATATATTTTAGCTAGTCTTTCACTTGGGTTTTGGCTAGAATCTTATCTATTTGGCCCAAGGAAGGTACGGCTCTCTTGTGTTGTGCAGGAAAGCAGATTCAAAACCATTTCAAGGAGCTGTCCAAGGGTTTTACAGATCTGCAGTTGCCTTAACGGCGATATCTTCTCATTGGTAAGTGAAACCCTCACTCAAGGGTTAAGCCAAACAAGGTACTATTTCACAAACCCTTTCCTTTTTCACTTCCGTTTAAATTTTCATCATTATTCTAAGTGATTTATGGTTTCTAGCTTGTTGGAATTTCAAAAATCTGCGATAAAAATCATTTTTGGTTCGACCTAGGGGGGTTTAATCCCTATTTTAAGTATTTTCTAGATTGCTAAATCTTTAGTTTTACTTACAAATATTTAATGTTGGCTTGTTTTATTCATACACAACTAGTTGCCCTAGCTTCCTCACCCCTAGATATCTCAATCTAGTGTGTATTTATCCACTTGTGGGAAGTCATTAGGGCACTTTTAGCTTGTTGGTTTTCTGCGTTTTTCATCGTTTTGCAGGTCTAAAAGTGCAGGACAGCGATATTGTAGTCCATTTACATCCTTTTACCAACATCCAGATCAAGGTATTCTTCTCCCAACTGGTAAGGGTATCTATCACTCATCTTTTATTGTTATTAGAGAAATACCTTTCAAGATTTGAGTGGTTTTAGCTTGCTGGTCTGCACTTTTCTGCAGCACATTTATTCATTTTCAGACTAGCAATTCATTAATTAACTCCTACCTTCATCATCGATATCACATTTAGGCACTGGTCTACTAAGCTTTGGTGAAGTCTCTTGTTTGTAATAGGGAAGCCTCCCATAGCCTTTTGTAGGAGTTGGGCTTAAAGAGTGGGGACTTGTGCCGAGGTGACAGTGGGCACTTGTCTTGTGTGGTACCACCTTAGCACCTCAAAAGGACCTTGACGAGACCGCTAAAATGGGCGGTAACAAGTCCCTAAAGAGTGAATTGTAATAGTCTCTAGGTGTTCACGCTAAGGCAAGAGAAGAAATTGGAGCCAAGATGGAAGCTAAGGATGAAGCTCTCCTAGGATCCAAGGACAAAAAGAATCTTGGTAGTAGAGAAGAAAATAGTGATTTGTCCCCAATTGGGGTACCACGCTAATGTTGTTGTCAAGAAACTCTAATCCTCCTCACAACCCCAAATTTGACAAGACTTGGAGGTAGGGTGGAGCATGTTGAGGGGCAATGCCCAATGGAATCATGATTATCGTTGTGGGTAATAAATGTGGCCATTTAGCCTTCATGGTGCCCATGACAAGCTAGAAAAACAAGGTAATCCGCATAATGATAAGAGGTACAAACGGCGAGGTAGAAATTTGTAGAAATATACATAGAAGACAAGTAAGGCCTTGTTGTGATTGTTGTTTTAGAGATAACGCATCCATATATTCTTCCTACTCATATTTGTTGTTAGTTTTGCAATATACTCAACAAAAAAGAGCCCTCATCCCTAATGTTGCTAGGTTGAGTTGTTACCACCAAGACCTCATGGAATGCCCAAAATCTTCTTAAAAAGCAATAAAAGAGACCATTGCTTAAGGTCGAGATAACAAGGAGGCTAACAAAGAATTGAAGGCCTCCACATAATGGGAGATTATTTTCTCAACTAGAGAAGACACATCAATTGAATAGAGAAGGCTCTTCATGATGGGAGAATATGATATATATCGATCACCTACGTCAAAGCACCGTTGAGATTCACGAGAGTGAGGAGGATCGCATGGAACCAATCAACAAACCCTAAATCCTACAATAAAACAAAGGAGAACGGCACTAGGGCAACACAATCCTTAGAGATAGAGGATGACTAATAACAAGAGGCACTAAAGCTTATCATAAGTGCACTAGAGAGAGACTGCACAAATATGATAAGGAGAAAGACCAAAAACGCCATAACAAAAGAGTATAAGTGCCATTAGGCTAAAGAAAGAGTCACTTTGAATATTAGAAATGGGAGTTGGTGTATATATACACAACTCAAGGGGTAGGGTACCTTCCCCAAGAGGGGTTATGAGCCTACGTTGACTAAGTCAACCTTAACTGAACCTAAATATAATAAATGATACAATATAGAATCAATCATGACCAAAAGTGAAGCTTACACCATTCTCTACATCCCCCTTACCCTTAATAGGAGGCCAAGGAGAAGAATGAAGTATACAAATGGGAGTGGGTGTATAAATACACAACTCAATGCAAGGTCGACCTTAGTCGAAAAATAAGAGTGGGTGTATAAATACCCAACTAAATAGAAGGCCAGTACTAACCAAAAATAAGAGTGGGTCTACAAATACCCAACTCAATATAGGGTTGATTGTAGTCGAAAAATAGAGTGATTGTCGTTCATGGAGCTTTGGACCCTCGTCAACACACACAAGTCCATCACAATAAAATCCTTCTAAGCATGATTCCCACCCTTCATTGGTAGACCCTCTAGTTTGTAGCATTGGCTATTGGATTCATTTTAAGGTTTGTGATTTTTTATTTAGTTTTTTGTTTTAGATTGTAGAAAGTAAGGTGCAGAAATTGAACCCTAGTGCTACGAGAAAGTTAAAAGAAAACAAGAATTGAAACACCATATCGCATATATCCAAAAGCATGAATGGTCAATAACCATCGATCTATACAATATCAAAGATGAATTAGAAAGGCAAGATATCTACGCACATTCTAATTCTATCCCTATTCGAGAACCAAGTTAACAAAAAAAAAAAATTTAAGAGTAAGAATAATAAAATAGTTCTATAGCATACACCCATAGAGCAACTAAAGACATCATTCATGAAATGAGGATAGCTTGCATTCATGAACAATAACTTCAACTTTATTAAAATCAATGCACTAACAAATGCCTCAGTGTTAGTTACAAGTAGCTTGTTTGCTAAAATTGAGAATCTCAATCATAGCCAGGTCTATACATTTATACAAAATTAGAGTCAAGAAATTGAAGTGGTTCAGTTTCCCTATCTCTTCATCTTCCTTGACAAGTCAAACATTTGATTATTTTCCATCCATTTGTTCCTCTACATAGTCCTTCCATTTATTATATGCTTTGTCTAGCTCCAAAGAACGAGGGAAATGATGATGCTCAGAAGTTGTGCACATTATGCATAAACCATGTTGAAGTTCTTCACACCCTTTCTTTGTTTTAGAGATAGACATGTAAAGGACGGTCTTCTCTCTCATTCATGTTTCTACACAATTCCTTACAACAACCTTATCTATAAGTGGTAAATGCTCCAAGGAAAGCCTTCTTTCCCTCCGTGAATTTTTCAATAAGGCCATTAAGACATGTCTAATACAAATGCATTTTCTCTTTTGAATGCACACAACTTGCATTCTGTAACCACCTCTATTGCATCATCGAAGTATCTCGTTGAGTCTTTGAGCAAATGCCAAATGTCCTATGTTGCTTCTTAGCATTATCCTTCTAGTAGTTGATGTTGGTCCTTATCTAATCAATTATCTTAGCTTGTATTGAGGTACGTTTGGTGGTGCTTTTGTAAACTCTTGCCACCACAAATTTTGATTCCAAACATTTATGCCACCTATCTGCATGGTTGGACCATTCCTTAAGTTGGATTAATAATGTCAATGCCCCATTGAATACCTCCTTCATTTCAAACAAAGCTTTGAGGAAGTCTCCATGTCTCAGAGAGTTCTTGGTGGAGTTCGAAGGCATAATCAATGAAATCAGTGATCTCATATCGAGTTGCCTTGTACTACTCTACTTGACTTTTTAGTGGAGGAATTTCACTTTGTTTGCTTCTAACTCTCTGGTCATTTTAAGGTCTTGAGATTTCTTGGCCTAGGCGGTAGCTACAAGTGAAATGGCAACTACTATTAGGTCCATTCTTTCGATATCGACTTTATGGTCTCGGTAGTCTTGATTATGAGATGATTTGTGTTGGTCTTCCTCTTTCTGAGTGACAACCTGACCACATGCTTTTCTTTTTATCAGAAGTGAAAAGCTCTAGGTAAGCTACTTCATACTCACCTTCAGTCAAATGCATCCCTTCAACATATTGTTTAAAACTAGGATGATCCTGCTTGAGGGTGTATAATTCGTCCATTGTCCCTGCTCTTGTGGCAACGTTTGTTTGGAGAGTTTCTTTGGTGCTAGGTGTGGATTATATTTTATTCACATCCCAATGTTTACCCATCAATATAAGCTTTAATCCTTTTAGGAGATTTCTAAGTATCCTTTATTTGCTAAAAATTGCCCTTGAGAATCAAGATCACTGGTGAAAGTCTTACGTATTTTGAAGAGGTTCTTTCATTCTATAAAAACATTACATAATTGACTAAGTGTTTAATGTGGAGCAAAATGCTTTTGGGTATCGAGTTGTTTTCTCCACACTCTGCATCTCTGGATTGCTTTTAGCATGCAAATGCGGAGGCATTTACCTTCATCTTTCTTTATTCCCCCCCACTTCACACTCTTCCACACACTGCATTGCTTTGAGCAGGCAAAAGTGTTGAAAATGATGTAATCTTTACATGTGGCCATGACCATCTCATATAGTGTCATTGATGCATTTTGTTGTGGCTAAGGCTATCATTTATTATAATACTAGATTATGGTTAAGGCCAACACTTTAATATGTAGGCTTACTAACCCTCTTGAGAAGTCCATCCTACGTATGTGGACCCATGAACTCTCTGGGAAGGACACCTTACTTGAGTTATGTATAAATACACAACTCAAACCTCATTTGTATAATCATCTTGTGTGATCATTCTTTAGCCTATGAACATCATTCTTTTTATATAAGTGATTGAGCCTACACACACTATATCTTGTTAGATTTTCTTAAATTTTCAGAGCAATAGATTTACCAGAACATTTAGATCTTTTACATTTAGCAACCATATACTGAAAATATAAGCAGCATAAAAACAAACACAAGGAGACACAAAGATTTATCCTAGGAAAACCCCAAACTCAAGGAAAAACCCAACCAACCTTTCTTAGATAGATTCTTTCTGATAATACAATCCAACCATGAACAAGCTCTTCTTCACAAGAGCAAAACTAATAATGAAGAAACCATGATACAATAACTTATCTCTTTCTTCTTGTCAAACCCTAGTAGGGTCAGACAACTGCAACTACAGCACCACACAAGGCTAGCGCACCTCTCCCAGATATAGCGCACAAGAGAAACCACCAAGAATAACCAAGAACCCCATATGTTGCAGCAGTTGCATCTTCTCCTTGCCTCAAACTTGTGCCTCCTTCTTGAGTGAGATAATTGACTGAGTGAGTGAACAAATGAGCAAGACGTCACCTTATTTATAGTCTTTAAGTCACTTTAGTTGGGGTCGACTTCTCTTCTGGGAAATTCTATTTCCCCTTTATCTTTTCCTGTGGGCCGACTTCTCTTCCGAGGTGTTCTTCAATTGTTCAATGGTCTTCCTTTGACTTCTAGAATCTTCTTCTCTAAGAAAGGTTGTCCAGGAGGAAATACCTCCCGCTGCTACCAAAACATCAACATAACTTTCGTGTTTTAATGTTCTATGGTTGTATTTTTCTCTCTGTAGCGCATCTTTTCGATCCGAAGTGGATCATTAACATAGAAATGGTTTATTTTTAATGGTTCTTATGTTTCACATTACATGCCCAAGTTGCAGGTTTAATGGTTGCAACCTTGTTAAGGCCTTCTAAAAAGTCTTGCAGAATCCCTATTTTCATGTTGTAGAAAGTTTTATGCATGCGGAGCCAAGTGCAAGTAAAGGAGACAGAGATGTCCTTGCACATCGTACTCTACATAGGGGTGAAATTGACTAAGGCAAGGGGCATGTAGAGATTAGCACAAGTGGAGGTGTGGGGAAGGAAAAGTGGAGACATAGCTCTATGACCCGCACTTTGCATAGTAAACCAAAGAAGAGACAAAAGCAAAGGATGGGGGAAAAAAGGTCTAAGGCATGACGAAAGCACGAAGCTTAGGGCTACACAACGTTGTGGGCATGCGAAGATCTGAATGAGTACTAGTGGCCTCTACACTTCGAACAGGATAAGAGTGATGTAGGCTATGTAGAGACTTGGGCACACGAAGATAGGACCATGCAAAGGAAGGGAAGAATCGACCTTGCACTCTGTGCTCTACAAAGTATCCAAGGAGAAACACATGCGCAACAAGGCATGCAAAGCAAAGGATTGTTAATCCTCCACAACCATACCTTTGCATTCCTAAAGAGAGGGCCTCCACCCACAAACTGAAAGGGAAAGAAGACTCCACGTCAAAGAAGACCCTATCCTACCTAGCAAGTAATGTGACTACATATGTTGGCAACTCATGTAAAAACCACCGAGTAGGAAGATGCCACATGGCATCATCACTAGCAAAACTAACACTAAAAGGAAGAATCATTACAATCATTACACTAGAAAAATATCAAGGAGGTGGTTATGTTGGGGGTTTAGTTGCCAACATTAGGGGCATCTGCGAAGATGCAATTGGCAATGAATTCAAGGGCACTCAAGGCCCTCCACGTGGAAAAGGAATCGTGGAGAGAAAGGCAATAAAGACGAAGAACTTACAGAAGAAAGGGAGATTTTTTGGAAAGCTAGAAATTACAATCTTGGGACGTTAATGGTGTAGAAGCAAATAGACTAAAGATTGAGATCATGAAGCTGAAGGACAAAAGTGTATGAGCATGACCGCAAGAAACAAAGATGATCTCAAAGCTAATTGTAATCTGCAAAACATAGCCAAGGAGTATGAGTACACAAAAGTATCTATTTGAGAGTGTATAGCTCCTATTCATAATAATTCTTGGGCATAAAAAGAGTCAAACAAAGGCCATTTCTCGTTGGTTTTCCCAAAATGTGTTTCCAAGGTAAATCGATGTGTTGTTACTATGTTTATGATTGATTTCTATAGTATTGTTTATTGAATTTAATTGCAATCTACAAGTATTACACAATCAGAATTAATGCATAGTGAAATAGAAAATGGAGATAAAACAATTTAATTCCACAAAATTAATTAAGGTTTGTGCTAGTGAATCGGCTCGACCACAAGTTGAGCGATTAGTGATCACTTGTTTAGTGTTGTTTTCTCCTTTACTTTTGGAAGTATGATAACCATTGCATATAAAGTTCTTTCGTATAAGATCTATCCAACATAAATAGCCTTGTTGAATAGCGAAATAGCCATTTCGAGGTCATTAGGTTCAACAAAGAAAGTTTCATAAAGTGTTCATGCAATCCCCTTTATAGACCAAAGAAGGAAATAGTACCAACTCTTCCAAGAAATCTGCAATGTAATGTTTCTATACTCAAGGCAGCACAAGCCTTAGCAAAAAAATACAACCCTAGACAAATATTCTTGCAAAAGGACAATCTAACAAAACATACAAAAATAAATGAGAAAACATCACTAAATAGGTGCACTAGAAATGTCCAAAAGATACACTAGAGAGAGAGAAACACAACCATAAAACAATAGAGTGCCAAAGATATAATGCATGTAGGCTTAATCACTTGTATAAAAAGAATGATGCCCATTTTCTATAGAATGATTACATTATCAGACAAGATGATTTTACAAAAGACTATTGAGTTGTGTATTTATACTCAAGGGGTGGTGTTGAAAATGGAGTAACCTTCACACCTTGCCATAGACATCTCATATTGCGTCATTAATGCATTCTATTGTGGCTAAGGTCATCATTTATTGCAATATTAGGTTATGGTTAAGGATGACCTAGTCAACTTTGATATGTAGGCTCAATAACATCTCGGGGAGTGCATCCTACTTATGTGTGCCCATAACCCCTCTTAGGAGGACACCCTACTTGAGTTGTGTATAAATACACAACTAAAACCTCATTTGTAAAATCATATTGTGTGATCATTCTTTAGTCAACAAGCATCATTCTTTATATACAAGTGATTAAGCCTACAAGCACTATAAATCTGGCATTCTACTGTTTTATGGTTGTCTTTCTCTCTCTAGCACATCTTTTGGAAAACTCTAGTGCACTTGATTAGTGTTGTTTTCTCCTTTACTTTTGCAAGTTTTTGGTTCCCCAATTTGATTCCATTCAATCCCCTCATTATCTTGTGATATCAACAGGATGCAAGGCGATGAGAGGGTTGCCCCTCATTTTGCATGAGGTTACACTTGTGATTTTCATCACACATATCAAGCATTTGCAGATTGATGGAGAATTGGATGGCCTAGGGGTTATCATTTCACTTGATGAGGTTATTGGTGATGAGGTTATCTGTGATATAGTCATTGATATCTTGATGATGTTTATACTCTAGTTGCCTTGATGGTTGTTTTCTCTTCATGCTAGTAATCTTGGTTATGGAGCCCCTTTTGATACGTGATTCCATGGGAAGAACGCCTTGGAATTTTGGGGCTTGCTTGACATTGTATTAGTATCTTGGTTTGGTTAACATCATCATGTTGTAGAGTGCTTGGCATAGCACCTATGTGCTTGGCATGTCTATGGGTATCCTCCTTTCATAATTAGAATTGCCTACAAACTATATTATCCATTAGTAACCACACTCTCATGCATGTTTGGGGGTTTTCCTTTATTAGGGTTCCTTAAAGCATTTTTCTATACTAGTGGACAACAAGATAGGATTGATGTGGCTCGTTTATTACAACTCCATTCTCCCCTTATCCCATAAGCAAACAACCCTAAAAGTTTACCCTTTGACTCCATATCCCCAAGAATGGATTGGCACTAAACTTGATCCACCCATCATTGTATTCATTAAATCTATTCTACAATTTTTGTTTTGCTAAAGTTAACTCTTCATTCCACCTTGAGCCTCCATTGCATAGCTTTGACAATGCTATTCTAGGAATACCCCCCTTGTGTTAGAGGAGAGTTGGCCTAAAGTGAGAGAGGGTGCTACTATGGTGACAGTGGGTAAACACTCTTAGTTCCTCCAAGGTCTTACTTGTGCTTTAGGACTTTATCACAAGAAGTGAGGGTAATAGAGAGAAAAGGAAGCTTTGATAAGAAGAGTGCTCTTCAATGAAAACTTGAGTGAGATAACAAGATAAATGGGATACTAGTGATTTTGCAACAACATGAAAGAGATCTCAATGCAATATCGAGGTATGGTGTGTGCATATAAGAGCATGTTGTGAGTCTAGTGAATTGCAATAAATGACATACATCTACAATGTGGGTTGCAACACCTTCAGAAATCTCAGTGACAAGTTGCAAGCTTTAGGATGTTCACAACATGAAGATGTGAACTCTTGGAGAACTTTAACAATACATCATTGTTAGCTTTTGGAGTAGATCGGACAAGCACTTCCGCATTAGCAATGCCTAGCAAGTGGAGGTGTCCGAGCGACACTCTCTAGAGTGGCTTTTATGCTATGTTGCACGGGGACCCGTCCCCCCCAAAAAAACCCGCGTACCCGCCGTCCCCGCGTTCCGAGGACTTGGGGACCCTTAGGAAACTTACACAAATTGTTGGGGACTCGGGGACTTGTTGGCCGTCCCCAAGACATTCCG
>SNQJ01S0000022.1:324142-387032 GCA_010110895.2 Picea sitchensis
TATGTTTTAACATAATTGTCATTAACAAGAAATACAAGTAAGAAAAACTGCTATAGAAACATTTCTCACTTAAGTTTCCTAAAGCTAAACTGCATTTTGCTCTTGTCTAGTAGCCAATAATGAAATGCCACTTGGCTCTTTTTTAAATTGCTCGAGCTTTTTCAGTATTGGCAAGTGTAAGGGTTGTGCATAATACTGTATAGTATAGCTTGTTATGCTTACAAGCTTGAAGCAACTACAAATGTTTATGGTGAATTTTAATATTTTTTATATCTATATATATATTATTGCCGTCCCCAACCCACCGTCCCCTGAAAAATTTGGGGGTGCGCTCTAGCCGTCCCGGGGACGCGTCCCCCCGTCCCCGTCGTTCCCCCGTCCCGAAAACCAATGCAACATAGCTTTTATGTAATGACTAAAGTGACTTTATTATAAAGTTGAGTGCTTTAAGTGATTTAAGTCCTCTCAACGAGAGATTAAGTCGTGACCGTTAGATCGTGAGAGGCAAGATCTAATCTTGGCCATTGAGATCTAGGGTTAGGGTTTTAGTCATTAGGGGATTATAAAAGCAAACCTAAGGAGAGTGAGAGGCACACAATGAGTGAATAGGAGCAAGAGGGAGTCTTGCTCATGTACTTGTGTCTGAGCGGGCAGGGCTGAGGAAGTGTGAAGGGCAGCAAGAGAGATAGCATCCAAGTGGGCTAGGCTATCTACTGTAGCATTGTATTCCTCTGATGGGCCATTATCCCAGGACGGGAGCCCAGGATTTTTAGCAATAAAATCAAACTCAGAACTGGTTTTCACGCAAGGGTTTTTCTAGGGGTATTTACCCAAATATCTTGTGCAATGTGATTGGTTTTTGTGTTTTATGCTTCTGGTGATTTTTGTTGAGTAATTTAGTTGTGTTGTTAATTAATAAATGGTTTTTATTTGAGTTAACAGTTGGGTGCTAGGTTCATGAAATTTAACATGGTATCAGAGTCGAGACTCTTAAGGTGAAACCAGGTGCACGAGAAAGATATGGCAGCAACAATTTGCCTGCGGGAAAAAAAAATTATTTCCAGGTGCAGAAGTTGCGGGGTAAGAAAAAAATTTGTACAGGTCGTAAGTTGTACAGCCGTCGATCTGTAGCAGATCCACTGAGTGTGGATCGTGGGCTCGACTGCTGGAAGTTGAGCTTGGTCGCATGCAGGTTGCCGAAGAAGTCAGGGAGCAAAGGACATAGCTAGTTGAAGGCTATTGAGGAAAGAAGTCACAAGTTGCAACTCATGCTGGATCGTAGAGCCCATAAGGGCGGACATGGAGCAAGGTCGTGGAAGGTACAACCGGTCAAGAGCAGGTGGAAGTCGCGAGCAGTGGTGGAGACAGGTCGCTGCAACAGCTGCCACAACAAAGTCGTCGCAGTAGTCGTTGTTGTTTGGGAGATCCAAAGAGAAATCGGGTTGCAGAGCAGCCAGCAGAGAAGCCAACGACAGGCAAAAAAAAAATCAAGGGTAGTCGTCGGGCGAAAAGGAGCAGCCAGCAACGAGTCATCGGTTGCACAAGAGGTCCGCGTGAAGAGATTGGGCACGACCAACGGCTATAGCGAAGGCACAGGGAGCATAGATTTGGCGACTAGCAAATTAAGCAGCCGCCACAGTTGCAGAAAGGCCACCAGCAGAACCGAAAAACGACGGAGGAGTCGTCGGTTACAGATTCGCGTGATCAACAATGGTGGTAGCACCGTGGCAACTGGGAAAGTTATCGTTTACAGAGCAGCGAAACCGCCCAAGGAGCAAACAGACGCACGAAAGGATAAATCTGCAACAACAAACTATGCAGATGCTGAGTGACAGTGTGGAGCTAACTCGTGGGTTGGATGACTCGAACAGGACGTGGACCTGGACTTTAGCTGAAATCCAAGTTGTTGGTGGAGTGTTGGGCCGAGTAGAGTGACGATTGTACCGTCGATTATAGAAGAGAATACGAGGGACGGGAGCTGGGCGTAGGAGGTTGGTCGAGCTGAGCAAGAGTAGCCGACGAGTGGCCAGTGAGACAAGTAGTCATCAACTAGCCCAAGACAGACCCGTAGAGAGCCGCAGAGAGGGTCGAGACAGCTTGGGCAGCCACGAAGAGTGTGGCTAGGTCCTGGACAACACCTGGTCAATGAACAAACTGCCCAAAAATTTCCATGCAGCGAGCAGGTACCCTGGGAAACGTGGCAACATAACTTGGCAGCACCCAAAAAAGGTTCAGGCAGCCCAGAAAAGGACCAGAGCAACCTCGACAACGAGCAGTAGGACTGGGTAGCAAGTTCAGGAGGCCAAATTTGAGAAGGTTGTCGAGATGGCAGCATTGGATCATCTCGCCATATAATAAGAATGAGGTCGATGTTCCTTAGTGTTTCGAAGAAAGACTCAGACTGTCATGAGGATTGTGGGATGCATGCCATGCATGTAGTGAAGGGGATTGGATGTGTCAAATTCCAACTAGAGTCGGGAGTTTCTCTGGAGGTGGCAGGAGTGATGTATGTCCCAGGGATGATGTTGCTCTCAGTATCCGCCTTGGAGGACATGGGGTATGTTGTTATGTTCAAGGATGGACAGCTACTCATATGTTCAAAGGGAGCAGATACCCAAGATGTGGTAGTAAGGCTTGGCATCAGGGAGGGCATGTTGTATTGGTTGCTGAGACAGCATGTGTGTGGGTCCAAGGGGATCTTGGATCACAGATCATATCAGAGTGCAACGGAGGTAGCAGCAGGGTCTTCTAGTTCAAAGGGAGCAGTTGCAGCAGCAGATTTGATGAGGTCAGAGATTGAAGCAGATTTGATTGGGTCAGAGGTTGATCCAGAAGGAAGTTCTTCCAGAAGTACCTTCCTCACTAAGAGGGAGTGTTAGCTTTTGGGGTAGCTCGAACAGGTACTTCCACACTAGCGGTGCCTGGCATGTGGAGGTGTTTGAGCGACACTCTCTAGAGTGGATTTTATATAATGACTAAAGTGACTTTATTATAAAGTTGAGTGACTCAAGTGATTTAAGTCATCTCAATGAGAGATTAAGTCGTGACCATTAGATCGTGAGAGGCAAGATCTAATCTTGGCCATTGAGATCTAGGGTTAGGGTTTCAGTCATTAGGGGATTATAAAAGCATATCTAAGGAGAGTGAGAGACACACAATGAGTGCATAGGAGCAAGAGGGAGTCTTGCTCATGTACTTGTGTCTGATCAAGGAGGGCTTAGGAAGTGTGAAGGGCAGCAAGAGAGATAGTTGCCAAGTGGGCTAGGTTATTTGTTGCAGCATTGTATTCCTCTGATGGGCCATTATCCCAGGACGAGATCCCAAGATTTTTAGCAATAAAATCAAACTCAAAACTAGTTTTCCAGCAAGGGTTTTTCCAGGGGTATTTACCCGAATATCTTATGCAATGTGATTGGTTTTTGTGCTTTATGATTCCGTTGATTTTCATTGAGTAATTTAGCTGTGTTGTTAATTAATAAAATGTTTGTTTGAGTTAACAGTCAGGTGTTAGGTTCATGAAATTTAACAATCACGAATCTTCAAATTGCTGAAACATACAATTTGCATATTTAGTCTTGGATGGTGTCCTAACACTTTGCAATGCCACAAAAAAATTTGTTTCATACATCTAATTATTACAAAATGAGCTAGATCACTAAATAAGGAAACCTATGATGCAGGAAACGCTTGGGTAACCGGCATACCAGTGCCGAAAACGGCCCGAAATGTCGAAACCAGTACGAAACATCGTGGAAACGTCGTACGGTACAGTCATTGATGTTTCGGCAGTGTTTCAGCTTGTACGACTGGCGTTTCGACGTCAATAAAATAAGGTAAAGTGAGTGAGTGAATCACTTTCAGTTTGAAGCAAGTTTGCTTTCGAGTTGCCCTTTTCTCAAGTCTAATAGAAAATCAGTAAGTCTGTTGCAAATTTGTTCTCGCTGTCATAATTTTTTGTAGCTATTAGAAATTCCAGGTCTCTCTTTTATGTAAATTTAGAGATAGATATTTTGTTGTTCTGAATTTTTGTAATAAGTTGCCTTTGATCGATTGAATACACAGAGAAAATTTTGTTAGTCTAAACAACCTGTTGTTTTGAGAGTAGGTTAGGCATTTTCTGATATGTAGTTCTAGTGTTTATTATTCATTGAAAGCACATATCTGCATATCCCGAAGTAAAAAATTAAGGAGATTAGCACAAAATAGAAAAGGATTGCCCAAGGGGCAGAAAAGAGTTCAAAAGACACATTTAGAACATTTATAGGGAGGGGAAATGGAAGTAGAAAGTGAAAAGGAAACAACAGTATTATACCGAACAGTTCAATCCCGAATGTAAAATAAAATTTCAAGAATAGTTGACAATGAACATGCCATGGAAAGATTCTCATATGGGGTGTGCTAGGGATGTGTGGCTTGCATCATGTAATCAATGATATCGATCATCTATGGGAGTTAATATAGACATGGTTTTCCTTCTAAAATGTCATTTATGCATGTCATTATTTTTTCCTTACAAGATAATGTGTTTTTTTTGGAGGGTCGCGTTTCCTGTCGTCCCCATTTCGAAAACTTCCAAATGTTTCCCCATTCCGTGCAACTTAGGAGAAAACCCTAGATAGGGTTGAGTCACAAAAGTAAGCTCAAAGAAAGATACTCACAATAACACCATATGACATTATCAATGAATAACTGGTGCACTTATTACAAAGGATTTTACCTCTTTATATATCATTGTTTATTAAGCAAATCATTTCCACTTATGAATGTGGGATAGGTTGCTTTACACAAAAAATGAATATTAACATATTCTAAAGTCTCAAAGTGACTTTACTACATAGTAAGCCTTATATCTCTAATACCCCCCCCCATTAAGTGTACAGTGCTAAAACAAACTTAAATCAAATACATATACTGAATGTAAAACACATAAACTGAATACTAAACATCAAAAACATCCTTTAGAAGCTTCTTCTTTTAACACAGTTCCTGGACCAGTTTGAGCTCCATCAAGCTGCCTCATAACCGTCGTAACGATGTAGTTGCTGAGTTGAATTCCCGAGTTCCCAGATTCCACCTCCCCAAACTCCCAAATCACGAATCTCCCGAAGTCAATTACCGGACAGCAATCCACACGCATGTCGTGTAACCCCACTAGTAGACTGCAATCCACATGCATGTCTCTCCAACTAATGAGGGATCTTTCCCTAGATCCATAACTTCTGAACTAATTGGGAAAGAATCCATTTTGAGTTGTTAATTGATCCCTCCATGTCTTCAAAGTGTGGGCTTCCTAAAATGCATAAAATCCCTTTTCTTTAGTAGATTCTTCACCACTGTCAGGATCCGGTGGATCTTCAATCATGGCTACACACGTTATATGTTGTCTACACATCATTGGCTCGTTGTCTACAATTCGAAGTTGTATGATCCATCTTCTTCCAATAGTGGCATTCTATTTCCTCTTTGTCTTTTGTTGATTTATTGCAGGTGTTTCCTGCATAGAATGCAAGATCTTATCGGTTATCACCTTCAGTGGTTCTCTTTTCTTCTGCTAGCAATGTTGCAATCATTTCGTCCATACTTTGTGAAGGTAGTTGACTCAGGGTAAAGATAACACTATTGTATTTAGGCGACAAATTGTTCAAGAGAATAGCCTTGGCATCCTCCTCATCAACTATTACCTTGACTTCTCCAAGTTGTCTCATAATAGATCTTAGATTGTTGACGTGACTTGACATGGTGGCTTTAGCTGGCATCTTAAGGTTGAATAACTATAATTTCAGTGAAAATTTCGCATTTACTACTTGTTCCCCAAATAACTTGTTGAGATTCTCCGAAATCTCCTTGGATGATTTGTCTAGATCTAAATGATGTAGCTTTGAATCTAAGAGGGCAAGGCCAATAATGGTTTTTGCCTTATCATCTTTGCTCTCCCATTCTATCAATTTGTTCGGATCTACAGGTGCTACCTCAGTTCCTTTGACAATTCCCCAAACGTTTTTATTCATTAATTGCATCTGGATCTTCACTTTCCACGTATGGAAATTGAAACCCAAGTACTTCTCTAACAACAAACCTGAGTTGTTAGAGAAGTTAATTACTGATTAGATCTTATCTTTTTCATTGCTAAAAAATAATTACCAACGGATGCAAAGAAAGGTTACGCAAACCTGAGTTGTAGATACTACAAACCTGAGAGATTGGTCGTAGAACTGCAATAAAACCCTTGTTGCCTCTATTGAGAAAATCAAGAAGGATCTTGCATTAAATCGCGACTAAATAAAACAAAACTAAGATCTGAGTGAACTCGTTGCTAAACACCCTCGAATTGTGGCACTTTGTGGCTCTTGGACTATTGAAGTTGCAAGAGTGGAAACCTTGTCTTTCAAAGGCCCAAGACTCTTGATACGGCTTCATGCTTTGATACCATATAACAAAATGAGCTAGATCACCAAATGAGTAAACCCTAGATAGGCTTGAGTCACATAACTAGCTCAAAGAAAGATACTCACAATAACACCATATGATACTATCAATGAATAATTGGTGCACTTATTACAAAGGAGTTTACCTCCTTATATATCATTGTTCATTAAGCAAATCATTTCCACTTATGAATGTGGGATAGATTGTTTTACACAAAAAATGAGCATTAACATATTCTAAAGTCATAAAGTGACTTGTAAGCCTTATATCTCTAATGCTAATCAAACAAAGGTAGTCCAAGAAGATTTTGATATTCTCCTCCTTATCAACATCAAGGCATGAAAGGTGAAGTATACATAATTGAACATGTGACTTTGATTTTGATCTAAGCATTACAGCTTTTCATGCCAATTTAAGATGATTAATTGGCCATGTTTTTGGAATTTTCAAAGAAAATTTCCAAAAAGGGAATCTAGTCATGCGATTTGATTTCCCTAATCCACATAGGATTTCCAACCATCTAATGATATTGTCTTCTAGGGGAAGAGTTTCATCCAAAATATTAAGCTAAAACAAATTGAACATGGGCAATTAATAATTTAGATTTTTAGATTTTCACTTTGCAACTTAAGGCCTCAAAATTGTCTAGTGGTAGGAGTTTCCCCCAAAATATTAAGTTAATAGAGATTGAACATGGGCTATTAATAATTTAGATTTTTGGAGGTTGATTTTGGCACTTAATGCCTCACAATTGTATCACCAGCAAAATGTTGATGGGTCACGAGCAAGCTATTTGCCACCACTAATCCTCTTATTATCCTTGCCACTACCAACTAGGTAAGAATACAAGACAAACTATCTTCATTAGAATATATAAGCACAGAGAAAGAAGGCAAACTCATCTCACCCCTGTGGAAGTGGAAAAGACTAAAAAAATTATGTTAATAAGGATAGCCACATTTATTGCTTTGAACACACTAGCTACCCACAAAGGATTTTGCCACTAAATTCCTTTAGCTCACAAGATGGATATTAGAAAATCCTACTCAAGATCATAGACCTCCACATATGGCTTCAAGATGAGACACAATTGTTTTTTGTTTTGCACCACATGAAAGGCTTCTCCAATGATCATAACACTATCCAAAATCTTTCTTCCTGGTACAAATCTCTTTTGGTTTACATAAATCCATTCCATCATGAATGGGTTAATTCTTTCAGCTAATAGATTGGCTACAATTTTGTAGCTTACATTACAAAAGGAGATGGATCTCTATTTACTAATGTCATTTGAGGCTCTATCCTTTCAAGACAAGAGAAACAAATGTTGTTTTTATAGAAGGGTGGATGACAAGGTACCCCAATGTTCTCAATTTCAAGGATTATCACTCTAAAGAAGGCGCAAGCATGTATACCCCTAGGGTACAAAATTCCTTTATAAGGCCATTTTGTCTATGGTTTTTATCAACAAGAATGTTCTTAGTCACTAAATATACTTCAATTATTCTCCAAAATTTGTTTGAAGTGGATAACCCTATTGCAGTAGATTCATCTTACTGATGATTATATTTGAAGGCAACTCTCTTCATCAATTGTACTACTAGGACCTCCAAAGGTCAAAATAATACTAAGTTATTTGTTCTCTAAATTTATCTTGGTCAAAGCACAACTCATTTTGTGAAATACTGAGACAAGATATGGAAGCCTTCCTTTTCTTAAAATGTTATTGTTTTCTTTTTTAATCTTTAAAAATTATTCCCCTTTTAGACCTTGATATGGTATTTTTTGAACTTGAAAGAAAATTAACTTTTGAGTTGTTAAGTTTTAATATTTTTTGTCCTTGTTCAACCATACCTTTGGAAATTAGGCCTAAGGGGGGTTGCTTAGTCCTCCATATCTTGAACCTTGGTGTAACATAGCTCCATTTAATTGGAATGTCAATGCAAGCTAAAAATGGAGGGTATGGTCCTTCAATCATTACATTGATCACCTAAGTCTTCTCTGCTAACATCAATTGTTTGTAGCTAACTTTGGATTGCAACAAGTATTTGATTCTACCAGCCCATTCCCTCTTATATGACTTGATCAAAAAGGTCTAGAACATCAGTAGCACACTTTTAGAGGTTCTATAATGGTGCCAGAATCCATGAACATTTGCGTCTCCATCAAGGTTGTCACTTAGTCTTCATTGTCCCAAACTTTGGTGTAACATAAATCCTTTCCATTGGAATGTCAATGCAAGTTGAACATGGAAGAAATGATCTTTAATCATTAACTTGATCGCCCAAGTCTTCTCTTCTAACAGAAAATGCATGTAAGTACCTTTGGAACGCAACAAGTACTTGATTATTTGTTCAAATATGTATAATCACTTCTCGCTCTTTGGAAGTTGTGTTAGTTCCTTGTTATCTATCTTGCAAAGCACTCATGGTTATTAATGACTTTTTTAAGCAATAACATTTTAAGATTCTCAAACTACTCAACTTGGTCCTTCCCCAATGTAATCTTAACAAACCTACTTGTCCTTAACTTTTTTAATTTTTTGCGATCCTTCATCCACGAGGCAAATCCCTATCCACATGTCTACTTGGGATGACTCTGAAGCCTTCTACTTTGACCCCTGGCTAGGGTTCTCAAAATACTTGTTTGCTTGCCACATGTCACTACTCTAAGGCTCTTGGAATAAAGACTCCAACCTCATTTTTTTAATTCTAGTATTTATACTTAAGTGATTTTTACTCCCTTTAAGATTCAATGTTGTTAGTATTTCAATGTAGTGAATCCAAAGATTCAAAATTTACACTTGGAATTTCCTTTTTTTCAACTTCATGGGCACTGAGATTTTTCGTATTTCTAATTCTTGGCCCAAGACTTAGATTTAGTGATAGCCTCTAGATTTTCGTAATTCCTTCCTTGACTACTCTAGTTTGGGTTACAGGATCTAGAACGCCCTAGGCTCCAAACATTCCTTGGATATGCAATCTCTAACACCAATAAACCGCTCAAGCTCTGAAGCTTCCTTGAAAGAGATCTACTTATGTGGATCTTTCCCACTTTGTAACTATACTAGATATTCTTTTAGTCCTATTGACCTACATTTGTGGTCATTTGTTGGACATTAATAAAATTATCTTATCTCAATGATTCCAACTATTATTTTAGTTTATCACCATGAAGCTTTAAGAATCCTTAGAATTTGTTCAAAAATTTTGCTCTCCAAGGTTTTGTATGATCAAGTCCTCTACTGCAAGTGGTGCCAACTACCAAATCATTGCCATGTTACATAGGTTCTCTACTTCATTGTCGTCAACTCTATCTTAAGTTATGATTGTTGAGCATGAGGTAAAAACATAAGTATCAAGTTTGTTATTCAATTAGAAAACGCAACCTTCATCACAACTCTTCTTCTTCTACAAGCACAATTCCAAGTAGAGTTAGAACTAACCTCTTTATGCCACTTTGACAAGTATCAAATGGCTATTATCTCTAAATGTCAATGGTTTCCTAAACGGCTCAAACCATGGCCTCTAAGAATTCAAGGCCTACTTCAGTTCAATCTTGGAGGCATGGAACACTTCTAAAAAGAATAATTACCTAAATATAATAGCAAGAGGAATATGTGAAAATAGGGTATTCATATAAAATATCATAATGGATAAGTTGGGACTTTTATTATAACATCTAACCAATTGTCATAAACAAGTTAAACAACCAATGCAAAGCCAATTCGACGACGAAAGCTCTTCTAACTATTAATAGCTAATATCTCATAAGTTTGTTCTAGGGTTGAGATGCTCAATTTGACATTTGCATCATGTCACTCCACATAATACCAAAACCCCTCGTCTTCAATTCAATTAGGATCTAAGATTGGTGATATCAACAATTCTTTCAAAGATAATGGAAGTTATATGTTTGTGTAACTCTAACTCAACATAGCTCAACTAGTGATGGTTATGCAAAAGCCAAAAGAATGACATGAGTTGACAGTATGGGGCCACCCTTTTGGTCAATGAACAATGAAGAGACACTACAAGGAGTAGAGTATTTTTAAGATGATAAATCCCTTCATTCAAGTAGGACCTGGCTTCAACTTGATTGAAGAGACTAGCAAGGTGAGACCACTCCTTTTACCAGCTCTCCTTCTAAGATCACTCTCGTGTACCACAACATAGGTTCAAGCTAGAATCATCTAGTTCAAGAGCACCTATCTAGTCTTGTTTGCTAACCTACATCTACAAGGTATCATGGCCCATTTTCTCAGTCAATGCTCTAGCTCCATATTTCTCGAGGTATTTCCACTCATGCTTTAGCCTTTTATTCATCAAGTGATATAATATTAAATGTTAATAAACAATACCCAAATGCAGTTTTAGAGCACTTGTCCATGCATACAATTCAACCTAACAATCTTAATTTTGCAACTAATTTCAACCACATAATCAGCAATATCCTCAATGTACAATGATCATATAAATGAACATTATTTATGGGTGACAGAATACGCATATAAATCAAAAACAGAAATAATGTTAAGAAAGTTGTCAAAGAACCATTCTTCATCCAACATGTGGCCAGCCTTTGACTAGATAGTACCCTCGTGTGTAGGTATGGTCATCGACAATCACTCCATTACTAGACAATCTATATATTATTCATCTCAAATAAAGACGATCTCGCAACTAGAACTTTCAGAATGAATACTCAACGGTACTTCAACCACCGGGAGCTTCGAACTACCAAGCTCATTAGTGCAATAATAACCCCACTAGCAAGTATACTCAACCAACTTATTCAATGTCAATTAACACAGCTAGCCATGAATCTCAATTCTATTCCTTATTCGAATCTAGTAACCTCGATTCTAGGAGTGCCTTTCAGACTTCATATTGTACATCTTCTCTTTTCTTCTAACTCACACCCTCTCAACAATAACAAACCCAACCATTCCCACTTGTCCCTGGTCATTGAGGATAGCCAGTTTCAAAATAATGTAGAATACTTGCTAATAGTTTTCTATATTTAGGCATTTAATGATAGAACATGCAATGGTGGTTATAAGACAACATAACTTCCTGAGTATCCTCAACCTACATACCATGTGTAAATCAATTCATAATTTCCCAAAGTTATGGGCATTACCCCTAATGGCCCTAGGACCATCTGAATACTACTTTCATTATTCATGAACATCAAATAATCAAATATTGTTTTATTGCAACAATCCTCCATCAATTACGTCAAAAAGCATGTGCCACCTCTTTCCTTTGATGGTTACATCGTATGATTATGGTATGATTATCTTATGATTATGGTATCGTATGATTATGCCACTAAAACCTCCGCACTTAAGGTCCTACTTAATAAAATGGAATATGTAATTCCCGAGTTGGAGTTCATAACTCCTCTATTCTTTATATTGGGATTTACCATCCCTTATTCTTCTATGTCAGAATTACATATCCCTTATTATCGAAAAGGTCACTAAAGGTAATATCTGCAGTTTTACAGACATTCATTCAGTACACACTCATGCATTATAAGAGCATGCTTTTCTATTCTGTAATAAACTGATTTGCTACTAACATATAACTCAAACAGATACAACACTATTCTAAAATGTTTCTCTAAAGTAACTATTGCTATTTTTGTCATCAAGGCCTCCTGACACAGTATTTACTCAATGTCTGGAACAGCACTTACACTGCTTGCAATCTTAAAGACTTCTGATTCCCAAGAGTAGCATTTATACCAGGCACATGAAACAATCATGCACATTTCCTAGAATAACATATAGATAAAAATCACTAATTTTATAATCAGGATTCAGGGCCAGTACCTACCCTGTTATCTCGAACAGCAGTTGGACTGCTTGCAATCTTAGGCCGAAATGCATTAGGATTGCGCTCAAGTATCGCATCAACAGCTTCCCGTCTCACAGTTTCATGGTCAACATTGTTATAACAATTGACACAATTACATCCATCACAGTATATCCCAGATGCAAAGCATTCACAATACCTGCTCAGAAAACATTGGCAATGCATAGGTTTCACATTATGAGCAATGATCAGTGAGTATTTAGAAGAAAGAGTAAATTACTTAATTGCTCAGCAATTACAGAAAGCATCATTTCTTCTATGGGAGAAAGTGAAACACTAAAACATATACTAGAACCAAATTTATGGTGAAAAAATTCAAATGGACCTTGCAAATGGCATAGCACCTTTGTTCCCCTGTAGAGCCGTATCCTTTTCCCCAAATCATAACAGGTGCAAGGTTTCAGCAAGACAATGCATTCATCCTGCCTGGCCCAGTCATCTAGAAGCTGGGCATGAATGGATAAACACTAGGTAAGTGCAAAAACATGTTTGTCTCTTTATGGTTTCAAGTTTCGTTATAGTGATTTCAGTTGCTTCAACTGCTCCTGAGGCACCTGAGGCCTTTTCATGATCTGGTTTGGTTAAAAGTCTAGAGGTTCTAAAATAGGTTAAAAGCTTTATAAGCTGCAAATTCTGTTCTCGGTGCCTTTACTCAACACTAACAGTGATTACTCTGTCAAGGATATCAATTAATGAATCAGGATATGAGCAAAAGCCTACAACTTCGTGAATTCTGGGTTGCTATGGGTAGTATCACTTGGAAGGAATTTTACTTATGTAGCTCCAAGCTGCTATGAGAGGAGTCTTGTACTACTGCAGAAGGTTTCTTCTCACCCAGAAGTTGGGGTGTTGCATGTTGCAACTGTAGTTTTACATTTCTTTTGTCCATATAATGGTCCAAAGCACTACTACTTTGGCATGGCTGCAATTGCAGGCTTTGTTGATAGTTGCTCTTTACCCCTTCAAGAACCCATTGCAGTTTGGTGTCTCAAGAAATTTTATGCCAGTCAGTCATTGGTAGCCAGTTCTGTGATGTTTTTAGGCCCATCTCTATGGAGATGTGATTTTTCATGCTTCTATCAATGGCTCTGCATGGTCAATGTAGAAGGATGTGTCGAAGATGCTTGTGCTGAGTTTTCAGCCTCTGTATCTGTTTTCTATTGAGGAATTATTTTGTAAGTTGGTTTTTATCCTTAGCATTGGTTCTTATCACATACTAGTGTTTTCTAAACCTGAGCTACAATCTTTCAGTGACGAGTATCATACAAGTGCCCTCTATCATACCATATGTCAAGGATACACCTGTTGCAATTCTATTAGGGTGAATGCAATGTTTTAAAACTTGGACTCAACCTAGGAATCGGCCGAGGATCAACTCAGACTTGACTTGGACTCGGCTCAGAATTGGACCAGTTTGAATTTTATGACTTGGTTTACAAAAAAAATACATGAAATATTAAAATTTTAATGAAAAAAATATATTTTGAAAATTTGAAACCATGGTACCAAACCATTAGAGACAAAATATGCAGAGGTTGCTCATGTATATACCATGTAAGGTTGAATATATCAAAATGGCACCGAGTAAAATACATATCAGAAACAAAATACATAATCAATGAGGCTCTAAATGGCCTCTAGAGTCCGAAAAACAACAAGAATCTGGTCAACAACTCCTCCAAGTTTGAAGATGAGTTGTAGCCTCCTAACTTAAATGCAAAATCCACCACAAACAACCCACAAGGATTGACAAACAAGCTCCAAGCTCACTCTAAATCACAACTCTTCAATGCTGCTCCAAATGCTCAATGAGAAAGGTTGAGAAAAACAGAGGGGGGTGGTCTCTATATTGTCTGTTTTTAGGGTTTAAGGTGATAGAATTTAGGGTCTATGTAAAAAAAAATTAAAAACGATTTTTCCTCAAACTGTGCACTGTGGTGAGGAAACAGAGCAACTCAGCCAAATAGGTATGGACTTGGCCAAGTTGGACCAGTTTGGTACTGAACCAGCTGAGCCATACGTTGACTCGACCGGATCGGTACCTAACCGGTCCCTGAACCAATTAGATGGCCGAGTCAGTACGTCTTGGGGTCAACTCGGCCAAGTTCAAGTCCGAGTTGACTGACTTATAAAACACTGGGTGAATGATTGTACACGGCATTGTTTATTCCCCCTTTCAACCAGCTGATCATCTTAGGTCTTGACTACTTGCAAAGATATCAGTGTGTCAAGGAACTCCTAAGGGTGTGGACTTGGTGAAGGACCCCTTGAGCGCACCATTTATTGGCTTATTGTGATTTTTCTGGCTTGATGCTAATAGAATCAGTTTTCAAACAGAGAAAAAGAAAGGGTAAAAAATTGTTGTAATCGATAATTTTTTAAAGGCAGGAGAGAAGGAACACAAAAATCCAGCCAACATGGACTTGGCAATTTCAAAATACATTTTCATGTGCAATTCATCATATGCTGGTTTTGCACATTCATGGAAGTTATGGATTTCACAAGAAGCTTAGCATTTCAAAATATGTACACTAGTATTTATATTATATGAACTAATTTAAGTGGACAATATGCATTGCAGACTCCAAACAGATCACAAGGTAGTGTAAACAACAACCAGTAACAATATCATGGCAAAAGAACTTACAATTTCAGGCAGCGGGAATTTTTGCAATTGCACTGTCTTGATTTCTTTGGAGTTCCCTCCTTTGAATCAGTTAGTGGTCCTGAGAACGACCCTCTTGGAGATCCTTGCTTTCTGATAAATTCAACAAAATAAAACAGTTAGAAGAAATGGATCCAAAACAAGTAGAATCTGTGATAAAGAATGAACACAATATTTACTTGTCAATTTAATGATCTATTAACCTATGCAATGCAAACAAAACTGTGGTTACCAAATCTCAGTTGTATATACAGTGAAAAGACTATGGTTACTACATAACCTCATATTCCACTTGCTTCAACATGTTAAACAGGTCTTCATATTGGATAAAGCATCAATGTGACTGATTGATAAGATAGAAAAGTGTGACATATAAAGTCAGCATCCACAATTTAAAAATTCACATCAAAGAAGAAAAAACATAGGGATAATATCTAGAGATTCCAAAGAGCTAGCAGACTTTGCTAACGCAAACTGAGCATTATGTTTGTTAACAAGGTTAGTGATTCTGCCCATAACTGAGCAGCCTATAATATTTCAAACCTTGGAGAAAACTAGGGCATGCATGGGTTCTGCAACACCGATACTAAAAAGTTCATATAGAAAACATATGGTGTGTAGGGAGTAAAACAGACTTGTAGTGTAAGCACAATAAATATAATAATTAGGAAAAGTCTGTTTATGGTTACGTTAGGGGATATGTTTAGCTTTTTAAACAAATAATGTAATAGCTAACCCTAGTGGTGATTATTTCCTGAAGTAGCACAGGTGATGAAAACCAACATGTTTAGACTCAGAAAAAGCACTTAACCCTCTTTTCATTCATCATCATTTTGCCACAAATGATGAGTAGTGAAGTACCCCGATTCTCAAGTAAGGCATAAGTAGAAATGAAATGCTAAGTCCTCCATATTGTGTTACCAAGTGATAGTCATCTGTCCCTAGTTGAAGGTTTAGGTAATCTAAGGAATCTCCATCCAAAAATAGCTCAGCTTATAAAACAATGTAAGAAACAATGGCAACCTGATCAAGTTCTAAACGTACTTAAGCTTTGCAGTAAAGCACTGACATGATATTGCAGCAAGCTAATGGAATGATTGTCCCTGACTACTCCAGCACAGCATGAGATAGCCAAATATGGCAAGGCCGCTGAAGAACTAACTAGTGAATTGAAGTCCTCCCTCCAGTGAAAAAGCACTTTCTGCTATTAAAACTATGATACTATCCTCTGTTAGATTTTGGGGTTACTCCAAAAGTACTTTCCACCAGCGCTAGTCCCTTAGCAATGCTTCATGGAAATATGGATGCTCAATTTTGGTGGATGCTTGACCTTTGTTAGAGTGCTAGCATGGCACCCTTACCTAGGAAGTAGTTACCCTAATCAACATGATGACTAATCCAATGGGTGCACAGAATGGGGAGTCGGTTGGTTGATTAGAGGAGGTACCTACCTAGGAGGAGGAGTGCTAGGCACTTGGAGGAGGGCACCTAGCCCTAGGATCTTGGGACCATGACGTATACACCTTGGAGGTTGGGCACTTGACTTGAGGACACTTGGGTTGAGGATCATACTTCATGGAGGTTGTTGTGGACCCGGACAAATATGTTGAGGAGGAGCATTGGAGATGAGTCACCACATCGGCACACATGAGAGGAGCATTGGGCACATGAGAGGACATGTGGCACACAATTGGAAAATGATTGCCTTGTATGAGCCTTGAGGACACTTGGATACCACCATGAAAGAGGAGCATTGGACTAACAACTTTGAGAGCACACCATCTTGGAGGAGGGGCATTGAGCCTTATGAGATTCATAACGGAAGGACGTTTCATCTTGGGGGTTGGATAAACATTAGTATGGCACTTGTATATCCTTGTATTGTAGGGCACTCCATGTGGGGTTTCCTTGTTGGTTACTTGTATGGACACATGTCCTTGTTTTATGTTACCTCCCTCACTTATTGTATATAAAAGGGAGGAGAGTGCATTGTTGTATCATGAACATCATTGTCCTTTGTTCTTTGTAATAGTCTTAGAGACATCTTGTAGGGAGCAAGACACTAGGGTTCGTGAGAAAACCCTCGGAGAAGACAACAAGAGACAAAGATGTCTTAGTTGTTCTTGAAGAAATTCCTCTTGTGTTATGTTAGGGTTTGCTCTTGTGTTATGTTAGGGTTTGCTCTTGTGAGATGCTAGGGTTTGTGCATGTAAACCCTAGAGAAGAACATGACATTGGAGGTGATGATGGATTATATCATGGCTCTTGTTGTAGCGCTAGGGTTTCCACCCTGGTAGAAGAAATAGATAGTGGAGCTAATGCCTTGCATGATTTTGGAGTCTTGATCTTGTTGGATGCATCGAGGCTAGGGCAAGATCATGAGAGCCTAGCTTAATGAGTCTTGAGCTTGGTAAGATGCCTTGCTTGGAAGAAGACTCGATTATTGTATATGATGTTCCATGGAGGCCTTAGTCCTTGTGTTGATGCAAGACTTACAGACCTAGGGTTTGAGGACTCAAACCCTAGGATGGACATGTAGACTTTGGAGGCTAGCACTAGAGTTGTCTTGCCATGTACTTGTGTGATGCAACGTGACTACGGCTTGTAAACCCTAAGGAAGACAAGAGCACTAGTGTGGAGAGTTTGTGTGATACAAGCTTGGTGTATGTGCAAAGGACTTGTAAGTATTGATGCTAGCATGTTGAGAATCTTTGGTTAAGTGACCAGCTTATGTTGGGAGTGATTCCTAGCTAGGAGTTGGTGGCTAGGGATTTCTTATGGTTTCCCTAGCTATGGTTTGGAGTGCTTGACTTGTACCAATTTTGTGATAAAGTTGTGGCATGTACTTGTACTTCACACAAACACAAACACACACACACACACATATATATAAAGTTTCCAACTATCCACATTTTCTGTAGTTGCAGATTTTAATTTCACCTTATGTTATCTTCATGATTGATTAGATTTCAGCCCTTATTGTTCATGTTGCTTTGACATAATATATAGCTGAATTGGTTAAGTGATTTAACACTTATCTTGAAGATAAAGAAGAAGAATTATCGTTGTTATATTCCACTGTAATAAGAGAAATCAGATATGTTATACACCGTGAATAGTGTGCCCCAAGGGCTATAGCATTGCGGTATTGAAGTACACTCATATGGTATTTATTCTCTTGAGATGCATGTTATCGCACAGTTTGTAGTTAAGGTAGAAGGATGAAAGAGGCAAATTTGTGGCCCAGAGACTATCCCTGCTATCACCCTCAATGGGATAGCTCTCTTTTCTATTTGGAGGTAAGGCCCAAGGGAACATCTAGTGACACAAGGGGTTTTATGAGAAGTAAAAGGCTTAAAAGAGGCTAAGTGATAATTCCCCTCACAGAGTACCAAGAGTAGAGAGGAATTTTGGCTAATTAGCCAATGAGATGAAGTAATAATAAGCGATTAATGCACACTTTGAGACAAAATATGGAGAAACTATACATGTGCAAAGCTTACTTGCTTATTGGTACTATATAATTATGGACTTAAGTGTAAAGCAATTGATAGACAATGTGTAAAACAAGTCAATGATGTACAATGGCAATGACTATAATATGTCACTTCACAATAAAAGCAATTGAATCCAGTATAATATCAATGCAAAGTAGCATGTACTAATCATTCTAGTGCTTTTAAAAACATAAATGTCGTAATGTGTAAAGATCACTCAAGTATATAATGGTAGTAGTAGGGTTAGTAGATATTAGTCTAAGCTAGGGTTAGAAGGGTTAGTAGTTATTCAAGGTATTAGATGTTTGTATGATCAATGTGTTCAGCTGCAGTGGTCTCTTAGATTGGTGCGTTATTAGGCCAAATGGAGTCAAATGGATTACCACAAATGTTTAGGAGCTAAAATGATAATATTATAGCCAAAGAGACAAGAAGGTTAAATGTTGAGTTTTTTCTAAAGAAATGCCTCAACAATAAAACCCTAGGGGAGAAGGCTCACTAAGATGCAGAAACCCTATGTTGCTGAGTGCTCTCTCCTCCTTCTTTGAAAAGCTCCAATGTAGGAATAAAAAATCCAAGCTAGCTTAGTAATGGAGTGCAATGTAGGGACAAAGAGAGAGTTCAATGATGAAGTGTTGCTATGGAAAGTCTTCATCAATGGGCTCCCTAGAGAAAGCAGGCTCACCTAAGATTGAAACCCTATAGGACTTAGTGTGTTTTCTCCTTCCTTCGCTAGGCCTTAGTGCTCTCTCCTCCTTCTTTAGCTCAATGGCAAGACAAAAAATCGGCTAGCTTGAGTAATAGATGCAATGGCCAAGGACAAGAGAGTTCAATGATGAAGTGTTGCTATGGCAAGGCTTCATCAATAAAACCCTCGAGAAAACGGCTCACTAAGGTGTAGAAACCCTAGGCCTTAGTGTGTTTTCTCCTTCCTTGGCTCAAATACAAGATGAAAAACGGCTAGGCTAGAAGAATATGGATAGAGTGTTGCTATGGCAAGGCTCTATCTTACTTCAGCAAATCAAATGGCTCTCAATCTTAGTAGAGACATGAGACAAGGACCTTAGCATGTGCTTGTCACCTAGGGTTTGATTCAGCAAATTATAATAACAAATACAAGTAAACAATACTATAACCATTCAATTAAGAAGTGTTGCAAAAATTCACTTACATAAACCAAGAAATCATGTAGCAAAACCCTAGTTGTAAACCTTCCACCAAGAGATGCCAAAAATGCCAAGAAAATGTCTCCTTCAACAAGTGCGCCTCAAAATTTCAGCCAAAACCCTAGAATAGGGCGCAAATTTCAGACCTCACCAAGTGGTGAGTGAAAGATCCTGAAAATATGAGAGTGAAAACCCTCAATATATACCATACCAATGACCTTAATTAAAATTTAGGTCATCAAAAGGCCGACAAGGCCAAAATACACAATAATATTGTTTTACATTAAAATGTCATAAATTAAAACCTAATCAAGCAAAAGCAAGACGTCATGCCCCTTCTAGGGTGACGTTAGCCCTTTCTAGGGCAAATGTAGCCTCCTGGAGAAAAACGTTAGCCCTCCTTGGGCTTCTCCAACTTGCCACACATGCCAAACTGCCATGACTATCTCCCAAAACGTCCATAAAGTTGGATGACGTCATGAGTCTCCTGGGTGACATCATGGGCCTTTCAAGGCCAACGTTCCAATGAAGAGGGCACAACCCCCCTAGGTAAGGCTCTGCCAGGGTGCCTCTATGGAATGTCCTCCTCTTCTCTGGTGCAAACCCCTCTATCCTGTCTATGTCCCCTGCTGTGGTCTCAGCATCCATCTGGTGGGCTCTTCAGCCACATGGAGGTTCGAACTAATCATCTCCCCATGTGTACCTGTCCAATGTGGTACATGTCCGTCAGGTATGATCCTGCACATCAACAGTTACACCCTCCATGCACTCTTAAGTCACAAGGATCATAGCAATGTCAATCACATCTAATCATCAATATTATTAAACATGTGCATAAAACCCCTTTTACCCCAGTCAAGTGCTCAAAGACATTATACAAATCTGCAATGCAAGTTTGGAGGAAGTGACAGAGTGTCCTATTGGGCTAGTGTCCACTGGAAAAGGGATGTTTCCAGAAGGGATCAAATCCAAGTCATGTAAATGGGTGAGGTGGATAAGGGATGTCCTGACAAGGGGTGCAGTGAAAGCAGGGAAATGCAGGGCTTACCTGTGGGTGCCTTTGTAGAAGGCGAGTTGCACCTGTCTTGGATGCAAATGTTTCCAAGCCCATTCATGCCCTTTATTCTTTATTCTTTATCGCTTTTTCTTCAAGAAGCTAATCAGGGGACACTGCCCTAGCGTGGTGACCAATGGTGGCAATGTTACCCACAAGCACTTTCACGGAGATGAGAAGGTTGGCTCGTGATGAGACCCCCTTTCTCTTGGCCATGCAACCAAGAGCCACTACCCTAGCGTGGTAACCAGCTGCTAGTAGCGTCATACCGCTGGATGCCCATGGACCTAATAGGCTGGCTCGTGATGAGACCCCCTATTCTCTGACTAGGTCTTGTTTTATTATTTTTATGGGTCCCTCTTGTTTCTTGCTAAGAAGCTTTTTACTACTTTCTCGGGGATCCCTGGGCGAAGCATCTCGAGGTTTTATTTCTTTAGGATTTATCTTTTGCCAGCTGCTTTTACCTTCTGGGCCTTTAGCCCCTTCTTCCCACAAGGCAAGGTGCAACCCTTAAATGATTGGCCAACCCAATGCCTGAACCAATGTAATGGGATGGATGAGCAGGAAGTAAGATGGAAAGTGGTAAGTATGACGGGAACGAACGATGACTTTTCATGGATCCCCCCAATGGCAACTCAAAGCCTACGGGCACAGGCTTACTAGGGCATCATGTCATTCCCCCCAGACATGGTCAAGTGGACAAGTATAAGATCCAAGCACCCGTTAGAAACAAAAAGAACTAGATGCACATATTCAAAGGTTTTGAGGATCAGAGTAACACATACCATGATACCCGGACTCATTACCTCATGGAGCAAGAACCATCTCTGATACAGGACCAAACCGAGGTGATGGATGTTGTTGTTGCTGACAAAGTGGAGGCGCTGAAAGGAAGAAAAGATGGGCCCTCCAGGGCCATGCTCAAGTCGATCTGGCTCTTGGTACTCAATGTCCAGGACCTGTGGGCCTCGAGACATAATCTCCTAGTTATCCCTAAAAGTGGGGGATAACAATGCCAAGTGAAATTGGGTTGAAGGGAAGTGAAATATTACTACTGTAATTTAATATTTCAGATCAGCCATAAGGCTGAAAGTTCATAGGGGATTAGATCTGGGAAACCTAAAGTGAGGTGAAATTTCTAGATTTGCATTAATTGCCTTCTCTTCTACCACTCAAATAGCCAACCTAGTGTTGCATCAGAGTGCTCCAGGGCTGTAGCTTTGTGCCCTAGGGACTATAGCATTGTAGTATTGAAGTATACTCATATGGTATTTATTCTCTTGGGATGCCAAGTGAAATTGAGTAGAAGTGAAGTAAAATATTACTGCTGTAATTTAATATTTCAGATCAGCCATAAGAGTGAAAGTTCATAGGGATCTGGGAAACCTCAAGTAAGCGAGGTAAAATTTCTGAAGTTGCATTAATTTTCTTCTCTTCTATCACTCAATTAGCCAACCTAGTGTTACATCGGAGTGCTCCAGGGCCTGCCACTGCCACTCCAGAATCACCCCCATTGTTGAGGACACCCAGGACCACCCTTTGGACTGCACACGTATATATTAATCTATTTCTGTACAGAACGGTACCAAGGCTGCTTCACTAACAAGATTTTTAGTGAAACACTGTTCCTGTTCTTTCTCATCTCTCCCAAGAACCACTGAGACAACCATTTGGTGAGAAATAGACAATCTAAGATGAAGAGGGAACAATGGCGCATTCTCATCAAACTTCCTCTTTTTATAGTTTTTGGAGTTGTATTGAGCTTGGTGAAGTATCATGCCAAGGAAAATTGTCATGGTGCAAATAATACCCATCGGATTACATCAAAGACAACTTAATTGAAATATATGAGATGTATGCTGTAACTTTTTTGCACAATGCCATATACAACACTGTAAATGAAAGGGATTGAAGCATGACCTTAAAAAAGGTTGGTGAAATCAAAATTTTCTACTGGTAATGTTACCAATTTGTTCCTTTTGGTCTTTGTTACATCAGTGTAAGTCCAACTTGTTCATCTCTTTCTCCTCTCTAGTCTTATCCTCAACCATTCCTTGTGTTCTACTTTCCTAGAGTAAATGCTAATTCCATAGACCCATCTTGTGTTGCAATTAACAATTTCAGCTGAGGTGGGATTCCACTTATCGATATCATTTTACTATTATTGCTTATAGGGATCCATTCTCTTCACATGCATTTTACCATACCATATGCCCTCCTTCAGCTAATCTTGTTTCCTCCTAACATGGTTCCTCTTGTTTCAATCTCTCTTCTTGATTCCTTAAAATCTTCTTGAAGACGATGCTGAGAACCCAACAAATCTCAAATAAAATATTTTCTTATTACAATTGGCCTTGTTCATGAAGATGTTCTATTCTCTAACATGTTCACATATTGTTGTGTACATGATATATTTTATACATAAGCTCGGAATTTTGTGATAATGTTGTTCTCCAAGGTCTTTATGACATTAAATTTCAATGATTGTAAAAGGCCACTTTCATTTAATAAGGGCTTAATTACCCCCTCATGGTAGCTTGCACCTCAAGTTAAGGTTTCTTCTCTTTATGTATCAAAAGAGGTTTCCCCCTCTCTTTTGTAAACTTTAGCTCAATTTTCTAATCAACAATGTTTTCACTAAAGAGCACTTCCTCCATACATTCATGTTTGCAATTGCAATCCAATCAGGTGCGCAGGTGCCCCCAATATTTTGTGCTTTTGTCTCTTCTATTTTTTGAGCTTTACTTCAATCTCCTTCCCACTTTTCTTTTCAAGCTACATCAGTATTTTTTGCAGAAGCAGTACCATTTTGCGTACAAACATGCTATGTTAATTTCAGATCATGGTAAGCAGATTCTACACTCCGAAAATCAAACCCTAAACACTAGGAAACTTAAAACTGATAACTCCTTAAAAGCTGTAAATTCTGAATGCTCAATTTTACAAACACGTCACACTGAAAATATGAGAGCAAGTACACAAATCCAAACTCTCAAACTTACATCTGTATTCTATTGACTAAAAGAATTATAGTGCTTATAGCCCAAAACTAAATCTCTCCAACTGTGTATGTTAAAACAGTGAAGACATTGTCATATTTTATAGAATAAGAAGGCTAGGGTTTACAAAGCAACACCTTAACCCTAGGAGCCTAGGATAGAGTGTCCAGCCTACAGGAATGCATGCAGTAGACTTCTAGATGCCTGGGCCTAAACTAGAATAGGACAAACCCTCATGTTGTGTGCCTCCCTCTAATTTTGGATCTGCATCCTAGTCTAAGAATGGAATTAGTCCATAACTCATGCATGCTTTTTCTAAAACTGGAAAAGCAAATCTAGATCCTAATTCTAAACTGACAGCTAAATCTAGAAATATGCCAAGGTTGGTGCATGGGTAAGCGTGCATGCGAACTCTACCTCTTTACACAACTATAGAAAACTAGTGTTCAGCCATCTTCGGCATGCCCCTCTATTGTGCACATAATGCAAGCTGTGATGGATCAGATGAAGTGTGTTGCTGTTGTATGGATCTGCCATCACTGTAGTATCATATTGAAGAGAATACAGACTGAGCAACACAGGTAAATTTTGACACTCCCTCTTTGCAAGGAAAGTGTTCTCTACCAATCCAAGTCTCTCCGTCAACATCTCAAACTTCCCCTTAGCTAGGGGCTTCATCAAAATATCTACCACCTACAAATCTGAAGGAACATATTCAAGAACAATTGCTCCCTTCTGAACTATATCTCTCAGTAAATGGTATTGGATATCTATGTGCTTGGAGCAATCATTAACTACTAGATACTCAGAGAGTCTGATACAACTTTGATTGTAGTACACCATTGTAGACTCCAGCATCTGATCGCTCAACTGTGTTATTAACTTGCAAAGCCAAATGGCTTCACAACTAGCAGATCTCGCTGCCATTTACTCTACCTATACTAAACTGGGTGCAACAGCCCCTTGTTTCCTATTTAACCAGGATATCATACCTAACCCCAACAAGCTGAAACAAAAACCTAGCACTTACATCTCTTGCCCAATCAAGATCAACAAAACCATGCAACATCAACTCACCATCTCCCACTTACCTCAAGCGTAAAAAATTGTACCTTAGAGAAATCGGAACAAATATCGTAGATCTTGGAGCTTCACAAATAGCAAATCTCACTGCCATGTACTCCTGCTAAACTGAGTGCAATTACCCCTTGCTTCATATTGAACTAGGATATCGTACCTAACCCCAAGCTAAAACAAAAACCTGAAGTTCTCTTCCTGGCATTTACATCTCCTATCCAATCAAAATCAACAAAACCATGCAACATCAACTCACTATCTCCCACATACCTCAACTGTAATAAAGTGTGGTGTTAGAGAAGTTGGAGCACATCCTTTGCAGCACTCCAGTGAATCTACCCAGGTTCAACCATGATCTAGCTCAAAGTATTCACTGTAAAACATATATCAAGCCTTGTATTCACCAAATACATAAGGAAACCAATTAACTGTCTGTATATAGAAGATCTACCAAATTTGAATCTAGTTCAGCATTTAACGTCAGATTTGGAACCATGGGAGTGGCCAAGTGTTTACAATCCAACATCTAAAATCTCTTCAGAATCTCTATTGAGCACTTCCCTTTTCCAAGAAAGACCTCACATATACCCTGCCAAACCTCTAGACACAGAAATTAGTGCATAAGGCCGATGTCCTATATATCAAAACTCGCAGGCCAACTTTGTCTTGCACTGTCTAATGAGCTTCTCAGAATTACCTGTAAGTATCAACGCGTTTACATACAAGACCAACACAGATAAATGATAAAGATAAAGATCCACAGCAGTCATAGCGAAACCCAAATTAAATAGGTACTCATCAAATTTAGAGTTCCATAGAGGGCCCTCTTCACCTTGCATACATGGGTATCTCGCCCATACACTGCAAAACCCCTAGTATAAAGACCAATCAAATACTTATGCTAAAGACATAATGGTTCCAATTGAAGTATACTTGGCAATTGGAGCAAAGGTCTCCTCATAGTCAACTCCCTCTCTCGGGGCGAAATCTCTTGCTACAAACATAGCTTTATACTTCTCTATACTGCCATCAGCTACATGCTTTAACTTGTAAAGCCACTTTGAACCAATCATTGATTTACATAGGTCTCGACACAATCTCTCAAACATCGTTGATGGAGTCATACTCCACCACCATGCCATCTCGCCGTACCTGCTCTACATTTGCCTTCTCCAAACTAGAAGGCTCTACATCAATGATGGAAGACAATAGTGCAACATAATTACGAAATTTCTTAGGGGAATGACTCACCCAAAAAGAAGCCTCAAGTGCCCCTGCTTGCTCCTGTGCCTCCTACAATGTCTAGGTAAGTCACCTATGCTTTCTGGTTGTACGAGATGGTAATGAGGTATCTACTCTTGCAATGGAAGTTAGTCGATACGCATCGAGTTTTGTTGTACTCTATAGATCAACACTTAGGACAGTCACTTGTTCACTCTACTATGCCTCTGTAGGAGGCTCCTATGACTTAGAGGACCATGCATCCTCATCAAAATTCACATCTTGGCTCCCTATCGTTTTCCATTGTGATATAAGATAGATCTCATAAGCCTTGGAAGTCTAACTACATCCAACAAAGATACCCTTCATGCTATAAGGTTCAAGCACAGATCTCTTCTCATCAGGGATATGAATATACACAGGACAACCAAAAACACACAAGTGCGATAGCCGTGGTTTCTCATCGATAAAAGCTTCTTCCTGCATCTTGTCGTTCAATATCCTACAAGGACACTTGTTTAGGATGTAGGCGGTTGTACTACATGCTTCTACTCAAAGACACATGGGCAATTATAGATCATGAAGCATAGCCTTGGTTGTCTCTATGATGGACCTATTCTTCCTCTCTGCAATCCCATTCTACTAAGGATTATAGGGAATTGTCAGCTCCCTCATGATCCTTGCGTCCCTGCAAAAGGCATCAAAGTCCTTGGAGGTGTTGTCTCCTCCATTGTCAAATCTCAACATCTAAATCTTCTTACCTCTTTAATTCTACACAAGAACTTTAAACTCTTGGAAGTTACCTAAGACTTCATCCTTGGTCTTCATAAGTAAATCAAGGCATTCCTATAGCAATCATCAATGAAATAAACATAATAAATGTTACCTGTCAAAGAAGCTAAAGTCATAGGTCCACACATGTTTGAATAGAGCAAATCGGGAACCCCTCTTGATCTATGGTCATTGTTTGGGATAGCAGTCTTGGCATGCTTGTCAAGTGCACAACCCTTGCACACACCTACCTTCTCCATCTTGAAGTTTGGTAATCCCCGCATCATGTCTTTCAAGAAAGGTAATGCTCCATGGTGCAAATGACCAAATCTCTTGTGCCAAAGCTAACACAATTCGTCACTATGATGCACTAAAGTGCCATGTTTGATCGAATCAACAAGCAACCTATAAAGTCCACCTTCTCACGTACCTTGGGTCAAAATCTAACCAAGGTTCTGGTTGCGATCTCTAATAATAACTCGTTGATCATCAAACTTGGCCACACATCTAAGATTTGTCATGGCTAACACTGAAAAGAAGATACTTTGCTAAATAGGAATATATAAGACATCATCAATCTCAACAATATCACACAATGGCATGCGAAAAGAGATTGAACTCAAACCTATAATTGGATATGTGGCTTCATTGCCTAACTCCACCTACATGTCGGCCTCCTGATCTTTAAGTCTTTTGAACACATTCTTGTTTAAGGTCGTGTGTTTGGATACTCCAATATCCACATAACAACCTACACCAAAGACGATACTTGTGGAAGCACAAAACCATAGAGAAGGCTATCTCAAACTCGAATTATACTTCATTCACTCTCCCTAGAGCTTTTGTACTCCCTATAAATTGCTTCTATTGTTGCTTGCCCTTTCCCCTTCTTTTTCTCTGGACATTGAGAAGTATAGTGGCACATGAAGCACTTCACGTGACTCAAGTCTTTCTTGCCTTAGTTTGAGGACCCTGAATCCTCCTTCCTCTAACCCCCCCTCTCAAGTCCTCCTTCCTTACCTCTTGTTGCCATCTTATCGACAAGGGAAAGGTTCTAAATCTCCTCCGTTGTAACTGAAACTGTCTCTAGTCGTGTTTCTTCTTGGATAAAATCATCCCAAAGCTTCTCAAAGGTCAAGTAGCTTCTCGTGAGCACAAACACCCTAAACAAATGACTCTTGCAATGAAGAGAACCTATTTAATGCTATGGGAACCAACTCCTCAATCTCCACCTTCACTTCAATAGCAACAAGTTGATCATGAAGCTCAGTGATCTTCATAAAGTAACTAGCCACCGTGTCTATACCACTTGTGTGTGTGGCAATGTGCGTGTTCTTCAACATCATTTTGCAAGAAATATTCATTCTCTAATACAAAGTGATCCAGGCATCATACATATCCTAGGTCAACTTATTCTCCACAATGTGAGAGATCAAATAGTCCTTAAGAAAATCAAGGGTCATTCTCTTGGCTTTGTCTTTGTTGTGTTGCGCCAACTACATAGGATCAGTAGGAACTATAACCTTCCCCTCAACAAAACATCAAAGAACAACCTCTCCAACAGCAACTACACGGGATCAGTAGGAACTATAAACTTCCCTTCAACAAAACATCAAAGATCAACCTCCCCCAACAGCATCTCAAGTCTGCACTTCCAAAGAGTGACATTTGCAACACACCTTCTAAAACCTAGAATGGCCATCCCTACAACTCCTGGAACGCACCTTAACAAAACAAACCAGCAGGGAATAAAACATATTAGCAACCTATCTCAGGTGCAAATCTCCTCTCCAATCACTGGAGGACATAGAGCATCACACCCTACAACCTCTCATAGGTCTGGAACAACACAATCACTGAAGACTCTTTGGCATCATACTCACTGAACCTTTTTATGATAGCCACTCAGGCATCAGCCCTATCCATAAACAAATTCTTGTAAAATTTCAACAAAGGTGCTATGATACCATGTTAATTTCAGATCATGGTAAGCAGATTATGCACTCCATAAAACAAACCCTAAACACTAGGAAACTTAAAACTGATAACTCCTATCAAAACTGTGAATTCTGAATGCTAGATTTTACAAACACTTCACAATGAAAATATGAGAGCAAGTACACAAATCCAAACTCTCAATCCTGCATCTGTATTCTACTAATTAAAAGAATTACAATGCATATAGCTCAAGAGTCAAAACTCAATCTCCCTAATTGTGTATCTTCACTGTCATAATTTATTGAATAAGCACAAGGGTTTACATGGCAACACCCTAACCCTAAGCACCTAGGATAGAATGTCCAGCATGCATGTGCTAGACTCCTAGATGACTGCTGTTAGACTAGAATAGGACAAACACTCATGTAGTGCACCTCCCTCTAATTTTAGAATCTGCACCCTATTCTAAGAATGGAATCACTCCATAGCTCATGCATGTTTTTTCTAAAACTGGAAATGAAAGGATTAACTCATAAAATGGGGGCAAGGATAACCAAAAAGAATATGAACAAATAGAAGGCATGAAAAAATCAACAGAAAGAAAATCTGAATCCATAATAAAGACTCGTAAGGAAAATTTTAAGGATCCATACTTATGTTAAGTGTACAACCTTGGTGAATATTACTAATTCTTAAAATGCCAATTCTAAAATGTTTGGAGATATTTTAGAAAAATATTCAAATTTCTATGGATTTTATATAGTTTCTAGAAAATTTTGGCAATTTTTAGAGTAAAATAATTTTATCCTTTACAGTTTGGGCAAATCATTTTCAGAAAAAATGGAAATTGGTGAAATTTTATTTTTTTTTAAATTGAAAAATTAGCCCAAGGGCAAGTTTAGTCGCTAAAATTTTCCCAATTAAGGAGGCAAATAAAGGGAAAAAAGAAGAACATAGAATACACATCCATAGGTTATAAATTTAAATAATGGAGAGAAGGGGGGAGACAATATGAACAGTTAAGCAATGGGAAAAACAAAGAAACTTGGGGGATAGGAAAGGAAGAAGGGATGGGTAAACAAGAGGTTAAATTGATGAGGGGAATAAAAGTATAAACCGGGGAACAAAGAAAAAGGAAATGGAAGAGGGAAGTAAGATGGGGCATGGGGGGTCAAGGGAAACACAGAGAAGAGGGAAAGGTGGAGGTTAACTTAAAACAGAGTGGGTAAAGAGGGCAAGGAGAAAGGAGGGCAATTGAAGGGAAATCAAAGGGATGATTAGGGTAAAATGAGATAAATGGGAGAGGGGTGGGAAGGTGCGAATGTGAGTAGGGTTCAAAAGATTGCTAAATGTGGGGTGAAGGGAAGGTGTGAAGGAGGGGAGGCAATTGATTCAATTAATAGTCATAAGGGTTTTGTGGTTTGGAAGTTGGCTAATGATGGGTAGCCACAATTGGCTTAGATTGTAGCCATCTTCATGATTTTGTGCGGGTTATTTTCAATCTCGACAAATTCTTTAATAATCCTAGTAGCATTTTCACCAAAAATCTAGTTTGGTCAAAGCATATGTGATGCTTAGTGTAACTAGAATGTTTGACTATCACAGATTTGGTGGTTTCGTGACAATTGGTGTCTGCAATATGCTCTAAGTTTAGTTTTTATGGATCGATTTGTTCAACCTATGTATGAAACTCCATAAGAACACAAGATCTCATAGACTCCCTAATGTAGAAGGGGGTGATTTTGTCTTTCACATTGTTATAGATGTTACTAAGAGTTACGTGGGGCCTAAAGATGGTATTAATGTTCATTTTAAAAAAGATCTTAAAAACTTTGAGTAATCCCTTGAATGAAGGGGAGATAGGTTTGGGCATTAGAGGTTTGGGACTTGGAGACAGGGTGGCTTTTCAAGTGGCTAGCTTAATTGAATGCTTTGTTCATTTGACTATTGGGGTAGCCATTGTTTCATAGGGCTTGTCTAAAATGAGTTTCTCGTGATCCAAATGGTCTTTACTAGAGAATACAAAAGACCCTAATGAGTAAGGTGTTTGATATAGCAAATTTTTTAGCAAGATAGTGATGAGATTGGGCATGGACGTATCTATTGGTATCGGTTTTCTTTTGATGGACTTGGTATGAAAGGGAGCCATCAATTTCTCTAGAAACGAGGACATCAAGAGAAAGTTATCGCCTTTCAGGATCTCCATTGTAAATTAGATGCTAGGAGAGATACTATTGAGATGGGAAAGAAATTGATCCAAGATAGTTTTCCCATGTGACCAAATTACATAAGTATCCTCCGCAAAACAATACCAACATTTCTATTTTAGGAGGTGATATCAAAGGCCTTTCTCTCAAAATGTTCAATGTAAATACTGGCTATGATTAGGGATAAGGGAGAGCTCATAGTGATGCTTCTATTTGTTCATAGAATTTCCCTCTAAACGCGAAGAACATTTATTCAAGAGATATTTTTCATAAAGATGACATTGATGGCTTCCTTTACAGAAATTTTGGTGAACAAAGAAACGTCAAAGTTAAGTTGCAAATAATGATCTACAATATGAGTATTATGAAGTTAATTAACAAAATCAAAAGAGATCTTAATGAAAGAAAAAGAATCACCCACAAACAATTAGAATTTCTAGCTACCAAACTTGCTAAAGTGTAGGTAAGGAAGTGAGTAGTTTAGTATATTTTCTATATTTTCATCTATTTCCAGCAATTCCTCTATTAACATCTATTAACACCTTGTTGCAACTCTGTTGTCGCCACTCCATGCTAACATTGTAGAACCATGTCTTCTAACCAACTAATGCGTAGTTGTAGCATCTCTTATTTATTTTCATTTATTTCCAGCAATTATTTTGTTTAATACTTTGATGTAACTTCAATATTTCTCTTGCTGCAATTCCAGTTGTTGCAACCCCTGTTGCTGCGACTCATGTTGTTGTGACTCCTGTGGTTGCAACTCTTGTTGTTGCAACTCAGCATTACAATATTTAGCTTTCTAGTTAATAATTATGTGGTTTGCAATTTGAGATAGTTTATTTCCTTTGTTTACAAGCACATTGTGGTTTGATTTCTGCAGCTTGAGGTTTGTTGCATCTCGATACATGAGCCATAACATACTCATCATATTAATCAAGATTATTCTAATACTTGAACAAGTCACCTTTACTTTCCTGCAAGAGTAATTTACTTTTCTGCAAGTGTGCTTTACTTTCCTATAAGAGTGATTTACTTTTCTGCAAGTGTGATTTACTTTCCTGCAAGAGTGATTTACTTTCTCGCAAGTGTGACATTTACTTACTCGCAAAAGTGTGTTTTCATTCCTGCAAGTGTGGATTTGGTTACAAGTAGTGTGGTTTAGTTTGGTGACTTGATAAAGCATCTTTATATCTTGTCTTGTGACATTCATTTGGAAGTACTACAACTCATTGGCAATTACAACATTATACTTGCATATATGGTGCACAACAGTTTGTAAGTTCAATAAGACCTCGGATTGATAATTAAATGCACAACTCTTCAGTTGCTTACTAATTTAATTAGGAAATGATTGAAAAGTCCGTCAAAGTTAATGGCACTCACGATAGGGCGCAGGTGAACATCAATTTTGTGGATTCTAGGCATACCACATATTCTAGGGGTAAGAGGAATATGGGGGATTAAGTGTTTTTTGGTATAAACATCTTGTGGATGAGAACAAAATAGGTCTTCGTTGAGAAGAGGTCAAGCATTTTAGAGTTGTAATCATCAAAGTTTATAATGATCATGGCATTACCTTTGTTGGATTTGAGTATAACAATGTTGGGATTGTCGTTGAGACATTTAAGGGCAACAAATTCATTGTTGGAAAGATTGGGTTTGGGGGCTTAGGAAAGCCTAAGGATTCAAGAGAAATCATTTTGAATCTCTTTGGCCTCATGAATGCAGAGGGAAGAAATGACAAACTCGATATTGCAAAGGATAACTACATAAGGGATGCAATGTGGGGCAAGGAAATAATTGAAACCCTTTTTTAAAAGTTTGTTGCTAGAGGGGTCAATCTCAATAACTAAGAGGTTAATAACTCTCTTTGATTGTTTGATATTATTCAAGACATTTGGCTTCAACTACCTATTGAATTCTTTCAAGCATCTAATCTGTGCCTTCATGAACATTTCCCATCAAAAGCGCATTGTATCCATAATAGGCTCACAAAATCAAAGAAAGCATTGCATTTGATCCCACCAAGTCTCATAGAGAATAATGCTTCTAAAGCAAATTGTTTTTGAGTTAGGTTATATCCAAATTTGCCATATTTCATTACCCACCATGACACTCATAATTCATGCAAACACCTAAATGTGACATTGTCTCCTTAGGGTTAGAGATCAACAATTAAGCATAAACCCTAGGATAAATTTGTCTAGGATAAGAAATAATATGTTAACTTTACACTAGACATTGAAAGAAATCTAAATAAATAATTTTCTTTGGTTTTTCACCATTAGATTTCCTTATAAACAACAAAAATAAAAGGTTTTGATTTTTAGGGTTTTTGGTTGTGAATTGTTGAATATAATTTGTGACTACAATTAATAGAATATCTTCCTCTTGAGGTTTTGGTGTCAATTCCTGGATCTCTCTCTTTCTTGGTTGTCTTCTTTGTGCATTAAAGATTTGTTATGGTGATTTAAGACTTCTACTAGCTTTCAAGATTAATCCGTCTGAAGGGTTGCTAAACCACTTGGAGAGGAGACTTTTTAGGGTTCGTTCCTTCCTTCTTCTCTTGTTAGCTTGGGTAAGTGCTTAATCCATTGTTTTTTTTTCCTCTTGGCTCCTTGGCAAAGATTTTAAGTATTTTGTTCAAGTTGTAGTTGATCTTGTTGGTGAAAGTTTTTTCCTTTGAGGAATCCCTTCTTGTAGGACCTTGGTCCTCTTAGCTTATCTTGATTAGGTTGGAGATGCAAAGTCACATAAGATATTAATCCAGATAAGGTAAACCCCAAACCATACCACATGCCATTGCACATACTCCTTGATGGGTTCCTTGGGACATACATCTTATCTTGGGTACTAGCACACCTAATAGGAGGTAATAGTGATCCTCCCATATATAAATGTGGCAAATTGTATAACTTTGTAAGCTAGTGTGAAGTTTGAAGGAGATACTTTATGAGATCTATCTAATGGTTTTTGCAATGACATGACTCAGTTTATATGTTGTGTTTGAATTATGTACCTTGCCTCCAGACTTCATGATGCATTGGACCACATGAGCCCTCCCCTCGGATGATGGATTGAATGAGCCACATTCTTGGTTGACATTTGGATCCTTTGGACGATATTGAAGAGCTATTAGCACACTTGATGGAGGCCATCCCACCACTGGAGAGGTCGTTCCACTCCTTTGGAGGACGTTGAGGAGGACACTTGCATGCTTGATGGGGGTTTCCCCACTTCTTTTAGAGGTAATTGCACACCTTGAGGAGATTTTAGCACCTATTTTGAGGGTGTCCAGCTTTAGGAGCAATTATCTTTTGACAAAATACCCATAATTCCACCAAATCAATGCCATTAGATGCAAAATTACAAACGATTTCCAAAAGTGGTCATAATAGAAATTCAGGCAAAAATTGACACAATTATGGTGCTTTCAAAATTTGTCACGAAAAGATTATCGTGAATTTTTTAACACTCGTGGGACACTTTTGGGGGAGGTCGATGAGACTTTTGAGGAGGTCGTTCCACATGTTGAGGAGGACGACTTGGCACTTAGGAGAGTTTACTTGAGTTGGAGAGCGTCTTTGGGGTCTTTTGACTCATTCCCTCATGTATGATGGATATTATTGTATAGGTAGCATAACCACCTCATAGTTTATGTATTTTTTACCATATCTCTAGGTTAGTAAAGAGATAATGGTATTTTATATTCTTTTAGGCTAAAAGCTAGGAGAATATTGCTATTGTAATGAGAAGGGTGTTAAATCTCTCATATAAATAGAGAAGCACTTCTCATTTGTAAATCATTGCTACTTGTGGAGATATATCACTATTTGTCTACTTCTACTTGCTCTCTTATGAAGAATGACATGGATGGTTAGTTACAACATTTTTTTGGAGGAGATATGCTTGTGGATGCTCTACTATTACTTGGATATCCATTCCTTGGATTTTGATGGCTAAAAGATTTATTGAGTAAGTGGTCTCTTTTCATCTTGTGGTTATGTTTATGAATGCATTTAAGTGTAATGTTGTTTCTCTAGTGTTGGTTGAGCATTCTCTTGGATTATTCTTGAACATAACCCTTCATATCAAAACTCTTGGAAGGTTTCTAGTCAAGAACTTTCCCCTGAATTGTCCCTTAAAATTTTAGGAAGATCTCCTAGGGTTAGTAGTGAACAACCTCTAGGTATCACCCTAAAAATCAACTCATTTCTTTCCAAAGGGGTTCTTAATTGACCCCATATGCCCCAAAAAATAGTAGGCACTAGTCACTCTCCCAATAGTCAATCATTATTTTCTGAATTATACTTTACTTTTTCTATTTTAAGGTTAGATCAGAGTTTTATTACAACAATTTTTCATTTTCAGACAAGACTAATATGTTTTGGTATTTTGGCATATTGTTGACTTAATAAATATTGTTAAAACCTTAAGTTGTATTTCTGAATTGTTATTACAGCCTTTTAGGGTATGCCTCTAGGGTTTTAGGGCTGTCATATGCCCCTTAATTTTTTTATTTTGTTAGTTAATGAAACCCTAATTTAGCTCATATTTTAGCCCTATTTATTCATTGAACTATTACTTGTTAATGGGCTGATTTTATTGCTGCTGCAATAACTTGTTTTGCTGCTGTAATAACTCATTTTACTGCTGTATTTTTATATCTTTTTCCAAGTTTTACAACAGCCCTTAGCTTTTTCTTCTTTTGTAGTGTTTGGGGATCCTCTTGAGTCTTGACTTGATTTGGAAAACCTCTTAAATTGACCTAGATCCTCATTACTTCAAGTCTGGAAATTGTTTTATCTTACCACCACATTAATATGTGAAATTTCTCTAAACCCAGTTCACTAAACCAAACAATTTTTCTGTTAACTGATTATGCCAGGTTTTCTTCACAAATAAATAATACACAGCAGAAAATAATAACCAAGGACTTAACAGTAAAGTATAACAGCAATAACATCACATGTACACAAGTAATTTTTGGCCAATTCGTCCTTGGAAAAACCCCGGAGGGAAAACCAGTCCAGCAGATTTGGATTTTATTATTAATGAGCAAGAAAATATAGAGATCTCTTACAATAAAATTGGTCCAACCAAATGCCAAACCTCCTCAACAAATCGTGCCAGAAGACACCCCTGCATGAGCCTCTACGAAACTGTACGGTTGCCTGCATGGATTCTGCATCACCTAGTACGATGGCTCTCAGATCTGTAGGAAAAGACCTCTGCAATGTTGAAGATGTGTGCCAATCTCATTGTAGAAACCTCCTATGTCTCCCTGCAAACTCACTCTCCAAACCCTCAAGCAATTCTCCTCTTTCTCTCTATAGAAAATCACCCCTCTCTTGTGCGTAATGCACCCCTCACCAACTCGATCTCCTTTTTACTCAATGAGCAAGTGAGAAACTCTATCTCCAAAAGGATGGAGGGCCAAGATTGATCTTCACACACCTTATGAGATCAATGGTCAAGATTAAAAGACCACAAATTAAATTATTTCAATTTAACTTTATAAAAAGTATTCATTAAGTCAACATTAAAATATAACCTATTTACTGTACTTTTTTCCTAGGAACAACTTTAAGAAAAAGATTAACCCATCAACTTGGCTAAGTTTCATTGTCCTCCTCCATGCTAGGATGCCATGCATGGTGAATACCTTCCTTGCTATCCAATCTCAACACTCCCTCTTAGCGAGGAAGGGATTCTACCCCAACCCCACCTAATCTCTAAACTTCATAAACTTCTGCCTGCTCAGTGCCTTGGTAAAAATATCTTCTATCTGCTCATCGGTCTGTATGTAGTCAAGCCTCATGGCTCCTCTCTAGACACAATCCTGGATGAAGTGATACCTGATGTCAATGTCCTTGCTACGATCATGAAACACCAGATTCTCAAAGAGCTTGATGCAACTCTGATTGTCACAATGAATCACAGTAGCTTCTAGCTCCTGCTTGAACAATCCCAAGAGTAGCTTCCTCAACCACAATGCCTCACATGTTGCTAAGCTAGCATCCATGTACTCTGCCTCAGCAGAGCTTAAAGCCATTGATCTTTGCTTCCTGTTGAACCAAGAAATGGTGTCCGATCAAATGTTGAAACAATTCGAAGTACTCTTTTTGTCCTCTGCACATCCTGCCCAATCAGCGTCTATAAAGCCTACCAATCTCACTCCACCACTACACTCACATAACAATCCGTACTCCACTGTACCACTGAGGTAGCAAAGCACATGCTTCGCAGCTATTCAATGTACTCTCGGAGGGTCCACCATGAACTAACTCAAAGAGTTTACTACAAAGCTAATATTTGGCTGAGTGTTGACCAAATACATGAGCGATCCAATCAATTGACAATAAACAGTGGGGGTTTGTTGTCTTTGAATCTGATGCATCAATCTTCCTCCAGTTCGTGACTAGAGGCATGGACATGGGCCTACAATCTGTCATCCTGAACCTACGCAAGATCTCCACTGTATACTTCCCTTGTCCCAAGAAGAAGCGCCCATCTTGTTGCCAGACCTCCACACCAAGGAAGTAATGCATCAACCCAAGGTCTTTCATCTCAAACTCAACTGCAAGGTTTTCCGTGTAGTCTGCTATCAACTACTCATCCCTTGTCAAAAATAGGTCATCTACATATAACACCAGTATGAGAGGCACCTCCGCTGCAAGAAAATACAGGTTCAGATCAGCCTCGCTCCGCTGGAAACCCATCTCCCTCAAGTAGTTGTCTATCCTCGAGTACCATGCCCGACGTGCCTGCTTGAGCCCATAAAAGGCTCTCCTCAGTCTACACACATGCGTCTCTCTATTACCTACCTCAAATCCCCCCGGTTGCTCAACATATACCTCTTCCTCAATAACTCCATTAAGGAAAGTGGTCTTCACGTCCATCTGGTGAATGCGCTAGCACTTCTCTGCTGCCAATGATATGACTGCTCGGATCGAGGAATACCTGGCTACCGAAGAGAAAATCTCCTCATAGTCAACTCCCTCTCGTTGTGAAAACCCCTTTGCCACGAAGCGGGCTTTGTACTTGTCCATGCTTCCATATGCTGCATGCTTGACCTTGTAGATCCACTTGGTTCCAACCACCTTCTTGCCTTTTGGCCTGGGCACCACCTCCCATATGGAGGCATATTCCTCCATCATGGCCTCCTGCCACACTCCATGTTGTGCAGCCTACTCATATGTGGAATGCTCTACATCAATAAGCTGTGTCATCAATGCCATGTACCCAAGTCTCTCTGGTGGTTTACTTCGTCTAGAGTCTCTCTCTAAAAGCCCTGCCAACCTAGAATCACTGACTGTGGACTTAAACCACTTAGGTCGTGGCCTCATACCCTATTCTTGTGGAACTGCATCACGCTGTTCCTCCTCCTCATCATCTAACTCCTAATGATCATGTCCAACGGTCTCTCACTGAAAACGTGTACCTGATCCTGTACCTTGTGTCTGTTGTTGTGATCCTACTCTGACCTTGTGCCTCCTCTGTCCTGACCCCTGAGCCTTGTCCCTGCTGGTCCTCATGTGCTGGCAAATCTCCCGACCTCCTCAATGCACGCTCCTTGAACTGTACATCCCTACACACAATGATCTTTCTGCGTGCGGGCACAAAGATCCCGATCTGAACTTTTGTGCTACATCTGAACTTTTGTTGCAGATCTGAACTTTTGTGCTACATCTGAACTTTTGTTGCAGATCTGAACTTTTGTGCTACAGATCTAAAACCCTTTGCAGCAAATCTGAATGTAATGTTGCTTCTTCAATAGTCCTGCTCTGATACCATGTGAAATTTCTCTAAACCCAGTTCACTAAACCAATTAATTTTTTCCGTTAACTGATTATGCCAAGTTTTCTTCACAAATAAATAATACACAACAGAAAATAATAATCAAGAACTTAACAGTAAAAGATAACAGCAATCACATCACATGTACACAAGTAATTTTTGGACAATTTGTCCCTGGAAAAACCCCACAGGGAAAACCAGTGCAGCAGATTTGGATTTTATTATTATTGAGCAATAAAATATAGAGATCTCTTACAATAAAATTGGCCCAACCAAATGTCAAACCTCCTCAACAAATATACGACCCCTTTCTGCAAATCCTCCTGAGCCAAATCGTGCCAGAAGACACCCCTACTTGAGCCTCTGCGTAACCATACGACTGCCTATGTGGGTTCTACGTCACCTAGTACGACGGCTCTTGGATCTATAGGAAAAGACCTCTCTAATGTTGAAGATGTGCGCCAATCTCAGTGTAGAAACGTCCTATGTCTCCCTACAAACTCTCTCTCCAAACCCTCAAGCAATTCTCCTCTTTCTCTCTTTAGAAAATCACCCCTCGCTTGTGCATAATGCGCCCCTCACCAAGTCGATCTCCTTTTTACTCAATGAGCAAGTGAGAAACCCTATCTCCAAAAGGATGGAGGGCCAAGATTGATCCTCACACACCTTATGAGATCAATGGTCAAGATTAAAAGACCACAACTTAAATTATTTCTCACTTTAACTTTATCAAAAGTACGCATTAAGTCAACATTAAAATATAACCTATTTAATGTACTTTTTGCTAAGTACAACATTAGGAAAAAGATTAATCCATCAACTTGGCTAAGTTTCATTGTCCTCCTCCATGCTAGGACGCCATGCCTGGTGAAGACCTTCCTTGCTATCCAATCTCAACATAATATTTTGTCTATCCTATTTTATTGGTGGTAATTTGAGTAGTCACTCCAAGGGACCCTAGACTTGATTGTGTCTTGCCTAGGGAATCTTGGAGGCTATTGGGGAAGCCTCCCTTGTGTTCAATTCTACTCCTTCACTAAAGAGAGGGAATTTGTTTCCTAGGTGGCAATGGTGACATCTTTCCTATTCCACTAGTCTTAGAGCCTTGTGAAGGCTTTGCACTTAGTGCTAGATTGTGTGGTAACTGTTGATGTTTTATAGCTTCGGGCAGGGATTCTCACATTGGCCTTGGTGTCGAGCATGTGAGAATCTTCGTTGGCACCCACATTGCATTTTCATTTTGTGAAAACCCCTTTTGGATTGGAATTGGGGCTTGGAATTGGTGTTGGGGGCTTGTGTTGGGGCTTCACACCCACATGTGTTTTTAACAATTCTAATTTAATGTTGAGTTTAGAAGGGGTTCCTAAACTCACTCATTAGACTCCTATAAAAGGAGAGGCAATGAGGTGACATCTCATTGTGACATTATGGAGTTGGCATAAGTGAGTGAGCACTTGTGCTAAGGAGATTGGGGTGAAAATTTCAACAAGGAAATTCTGCACTTTGGCAAATCTAACCTAAGGTTCTTGGACAGTTTTTCAGCCTAGGAGGACAGTTGCACACGTGAGGATAAGTCGCACGTGTGACAAGAGGAGGAGAGAGAAAGGTCGCACGTGTGTTACAGCCAGGACAGGTCACACGTGTGGAGCAAATTGTACAGTCGTACAACAGAAAGAAACTCGCACATGTGACAGAACAGGTTGCACGTGTGAAGGACAGTCGCACGTGCGAGCTTTCTGGGCAAGTGACAAGTTCGTACAGCGAATGTCAGCAGTGCGTACGGCTGACGTCAACAGGTCGTACAGGTGACGTCAGCAGGTGTGCAAGTGAATTGGGAATTTTCCAGAATTTTGTTGATTTGTATTTTTTGCTGAGAGGATTGGTTTTGTCCTCAATTTTGTTGATTTTGTGAATTTGCTGAGAGGGCTCATTTTGCCCTCAGAAATTCTAAATATGGAAAGTTTACAGCACAAAAATTTGTGCATGGATGGTTTCTCTATGATCTTTATGTTTCCACTGTAATTTTTTGTCATAATTGCAATGTAAAATTATTCAATGATAACAGCCCTAGGGTTTACTATTTGAAGTCGCTTGGAAGTAATTTTCAGATCTAAAATTAGATGCTTAAAAATTGACAATAACATGGCCACAGGATTTCCAAAAAGTGGTCATAATAGAAATTTGGGCAAAAATTGACACAGTTATGGTGCTTCTAAAATCTACCATGAAATGATTATCGTGAATTTTTTACCACTCGTGGGACACTTTTGGAGGAAGTCGTTGAGGCTTTTGAGGAGGTTGTTCCACATGTTGAGAAGGACGACTTAGCCACTTGAGGACAGTTTACATGAGTTGGGGAGCATCTTTGGGGTCTTTTGACTCATTCACTCATGTATCATGGATATTATTATATAGGTGGCATAACCACCTTATAGTTTATGTGTTTTTGACAATATCTCTAGGGTTTGTAAAGAGATAATGGTATTTTATATTCTTTTAGGCTAAAAGCTAGGAGAATATTATTATTGTAATGAGAAGGGTGCTAGATCTCTCATATAAATTGAGAAGCACTTCTCATTTGTAAATCATTGTTATTTGTTGACGCCTACCGCACTCCTCGGAGTACGATCGCTCCCGCAGGACCTTCTCCTCAATGGCCCGAAGAACCAAAATGTTCTTCAAAACCCCTTATCGGGACTTTCTAATACCCACAACAACTATTCAAAGATCTCCCTCAACGGTCGAGAAATCGGAATTCGCGATATCGCGAACTCTGTAGTCACGCGCCTTATGCCTCACGATTCCCCGAATCCCGATGCGGGTCAATCGCTGACTTTCTCCCCTTTCATCGAAGCTCCCCCTACAGGGAAATCACTACTCGTGATGTCAACAATTTGAATTCCCCAACTCCGAACCCCGATGGGCCGATTCCCCGATACACGTGCGGATTTGACTTCTCCACCTTCTGTGCTTCTATCGGANTCAAAGATCTCCCTCAACGGTCGAGAAATCGGAATTCGCGATATCGCGAACTCTGTAGTCACGCGCCTTATGCCTCACGATTCCCCGAATCCCGATGCGGGTCAATCGCTGACTTTCTCCCCTTTCATCGAAGCTCCCCCTACCGGGAAATCACTACTCGTGATGTCAACAATTTGAATTCCCCAACTTCGAACCCCGATGGGCCGATTCCCCGATACACGTGCGGATTTGACTTCTCCACCTTCTGTGCTTCTATCGGAGATTCGGGATTCGCGGGATCGCAAATCCTAATGCCAAAGGGTTTGGGACTTACCTTTTCCAGATCCCCGATAACGCACGCCACCTGTCTTCCACTAGCTCTAACTGTGGGCCACACAACCCCTCCGTCGGGATATCGCGTTTCGTAACTTCAAACTGCAAGTTTCCTCTGTTCTTGCAAACCTCGATTCTCCGATCCCTGACTCCTCGGGATTTCCTGACACGCGTCTCACACGATCGACGGTTCTGAGCCTATCGGGATATCGCTCCTCGTGATATCGCAATATTTGTTGCACAAACTTGGGACTTCACCTCGCGAATCCCCGATATGCGATGTCACGTGTGGATCAGACGGTCCCTGTGACTCCAAATCGACGGCTCTACTTCCTCCTGAGCTTCGAACCTCTGAATGTTCGCACCGTAAACTCCTTGCACCCTTGCAAGCTCTAACAGTCCTCGGATTTTCGTGGAATCTCTCCAGGAGATTTCAACCGTCCGTCCTTTCTTTAATATTTCCTGCGAGATGGATTAAACGCTTCCTCCGTGAAGACTTGTTCACCCACTCGCCAACCTGTGGTGCTTCTCTCAGGCTTTCCACCGCAACGCCTGCACTTATCCTTCAGTGAACTTGTAGGCCTATTCCTCCTGATTTTGTTCTCGACTTCACAAGTCCTTATGAGAACTTCTTGCGCGCACTCCTTGCAGCAAATCTTCAAACACAACTAAGTGTTGAAGCTTTCTCGACTCCGCGCACACCTGCAGCAGCAGTCGTAATTCCCTTTGCTCAAAATTGCAACTCTGAGACTTCGTCTAGCCTGCGCACGCCTTGCACAGCTCTGGTGCCCAATCTGCACTTCTGAGATGAATGAGGACAAAAGCTTTCTCTAATTGAACCCTGCAGTCACGCACTCCTTGCGGACAAATTCAACTGCACTCCTTGCAGGAATTCTCTGGTTCAGTTAGGGAAACAATTGAAACTCATTCACTCAACCTCTCAGACTTCAATCCAACCATGAAATCACATACATAGCATATAAAAGCAAATGCATGACAGGAAATAAACATTCACGAGCATATCAACATCAATACACAGAGAAACAACACAAACCATGAATTTGAATCAGAATCCTTTCTATTAATTCAAATATCTGTACATGGGTGTTCTTCATACAATTCTCTGCATGCTCTCTTCTTCCTGCTCTAGCTAATGTTACAATGTACAAAGGAGGGTGTCTACATCCCGTTTCCCTCTTGCGCTCTAAAGCTATCAAATCTAGAATTAAATATTCTATCTACTTCACATTAACTATCTTAAATGCCTCATCTACCTAAGGACGAGAGCTTAAAGGCTCAAGGTCCATTACAATATACAAAGTGCGCTTCATTAAATCCACACATTAATGTTTGGTGCAACAATATCAAGGTGTTTAAAAATTTGTGTTGGCGTTGTCCAGCTGTCTTCCGCTCCACGTTGGCTCGCTTGATGAGTAGTCGATGCTCCTGCATCATTTGTGGAGATTCATCACTACTTGTCTACTACTACTTTCTCTCTTATACAAAATGCTATGGATGGCTAGTTAGAGAGACTTTTTGGAGTGAATGCTTTGTGGATGTCTTTGCTACCTCATAGATGTTCATTCCTAGGGTTTTGATGGATGAAAGATTTCTTGAGTAAGTGGTCTTTTGTTATCTTGTGGTTTTGTTTATGAATGAATGTAAGTGTAATGTTGTTTCTCTAGTGTCGGTTGTGCATTCTCCTTGATCTTTCTTGAACAAGCCCTTCTTGTTAAAACTCTTGAAAGGTTACTAGTGAAGAACCTTCCCTTGAATTTTCTTTGAAGATCTAGTGATATACTAGGAGGATCTTCTATGGTTAGTAGTGAACAACTCTATAAATTGTTGATGATTGCAACTTCATGAGACATTCTCCAATTCGTTCTCCTCTAGATTGAGTTGAGACGATCTGTGAGAACGCCCATGTGATGGGTGAGTCGTACTCCTTTGGACTGAGTTGAGATGATGTGTGTGGTCTCTTGTCGTGCTCCTCTGGACTGAGTTGAGACGACTTGAGATGGTCTCCTGTCGAATTCCTATGGACTTAGTTGAGTCGACTTGAGATGGCTCTCCAGATAGTACTCCTATGGACTTAGTTGAGTTGATCTATTGAGAGTGACATCCCTATGGTTGAGCACAGTTGGACATGTCCCTAGTGGCAGAGCACTAGAGGATGTGTGAGATCCCTTGCTATATTGTCAAAGAGTAAGACTTTGGCAAAACCCTAATTTGTATTGTAAAGGGTACAAGTTGGCCCCACCTTGTAAAGATAATTAATATTGTGCAAAGATTAATTATATTATTCAGTTGTACAGGTCGGCCCTATTGTGCCAATAGACACATCCATTTGATGTGCTAGGTCATGTATAAATAAAAGATAGATGATAGATCCCCATTGTGGATCATCTCTCTCATTCACTCAATGCATGGTCTGAAATTGGAGGACTGAAGTGCGCACTCTTTCCTAGGCACTATCCTCCTTGGTCATAGAGCACCCTATTGTGTGCTAGGGTTTTGTCTTGAGGGTCACCTTTGTTGGCACCTATATTTTTGGTGGAGAGGGTGATCTTCTCTTGGCAATATAGCAAAGGATTGTTGGGTTTTTCCCTTGGTTGAGAAGGGTTTTCTCAGAATAATTTCTGGTGTCTTTTGTGCATGGTTATTCTTCTTGTGATCTTGGTTTACTGCAGCTAGTGTATTGTTGTTGCAATGTTCATGGTTCAAGCTCATGCTAAAACAGAAATAAACTACATGTGTTTGAGCTAACCATCAAAAATTCAACATAAATCACCCTAGATCCACTCACATGTCTTCAAAGGAGTCCTTAATTGACTCCATATGCCCCAAAAAAATATAGTAGGCACTATTCTTCACCCAATAGTCAATCACAAAACTCAAAATTCAAATTTTATTTTATGTTTTAGGGTGAATTTAGGGTTTTGTTTAGCTTACATTTAATTTTCAGCCATCAAAAACCTTAGACGTCTAGGGTTTTCATGCATATTCTTGACCTAAAATCCTAGGATTTTCTTACATGTTTGACCTAAAATCATTTTATTGCATAAAATTTGTCTTGCTGAATTATATTGCTGCATTTTTAGGGCTAGACGTCTTGTTTTAGTTGGTTGTTATAAGCCTTGTAATTTTTTATTTTAAAAGTTAACCAAACCCTAGATTTATTCATTATTTTAGCCCATTTTCTACTAGTTTATAACTCATTTTGAGGGCTAAATTGTATTGATGTTGTAACTTGTTTACTAATATAATTTTCTATCTTTTATGCAAGTTTTACAACAGCCATTGGTAATTTTCACATTTGAGTGGCTTGAGGATTGTTTTGCATGAGATTATTACTTGATAAACCCCCTAAATCAGCATTAGAACACCTTAAACCAAATCTGGAATTTACTTTAAATAACCACCTTATCCTTATCTTGTTTGATACCTTCCATTGGTGGTAATATTGGGTAGCTAAATAGGAGGCCTTAGACTTGATTGTGTCTTGCCTTAGGATTCCTTTAAGCTACTAGGGAATCCTTCCTTGTGTTGGATATATCCTTCACTAAAACGAGGAAAGTTGTTTCCTAGGTGACAGTGGTGACATCTTCCGATGTTCCACTAGTCTTGGCACCTTGTGAAGGCTTTGTACAAAGGTGATAGATTTTGTGATAACACACCCAAACCCTTCAACTACAACACAACAATCATGGAGAAAATTTGCCCTTGATCTCACTAGGATCCAGTAAAAACAACTCCCATATCTGGCACTACCATTTACAAATCTCATAAATCCTTTCTCCTTAGATGGTTCAACTTTATCAACACACTTCCATAGCAATGAATCAATGGGGCATATCTTCTTTTCCCTCACACCACCATCACTACGCCCAACATTTCCCCTCCCACATCACCTCCAATAACTAAGACTATCATACTAAAGCGAATGAGGCTATTTGAAAAGTTCTTTCCACAAGCAAAAATTTAGCTACAAACTCCTTCCCACAAGCAAAAATTCAATTGCAGCAAACTCCTCACAAGGAAAACCTCAACTGTGAACTCCTTTCCACTAGCAAATTGAACAGCGAACTGCACCTGCAAAAACAACTTCTTCCCTCTCCTACGCAGTGCTCCAATCTACTGCAAAAAATGTTTCTACTATCTAGCTACCCACATAACTCTAGCGGTGAAAAAGAAACTTTAGGACTTCTTGAAAGATTTATGAGAACACCTTACCTTCAGACCCACCTACATTGGTGGCAACTAAATGAATTGCAACAGCAGAATGGCAAACTTGTTTCTGAGTCCAATATTTGATGAAATCAAATGTTCCTTAACTGTTTTTAAATCAGCACAGTTTGAACATGTCTACAAAGAATTTAATGGAGAAGCAGACTCCTTGTCAAAGGAAGGACTACAGCTGGTTGATAGTACAGGGATATGGAGAGAAATCCAGGATGATCATCGCCTACAGGAACACCCATTCTTCGTCTGCATAAGAGGACACCCTTGACAGCTAGATTTCTGAAGATGAACAGGCTGATTCCAGTGAGAAGATTTATGACATTTAGAGATGATACAGGCCACTACAAGACAGTTCTCTGTTTTTACAGTCTTAATGAAGAATGTCTATTTTCTTTTTTATGAAACTTTCTAAACAGTTTATGAGCATATATCCCTTGGGGAACAATTTTTGTTAAAGCACGATGATGTTGACAGTATATGACATCCACACAGGCCTAGGTTCGATCTTCTTTTGATTTTTGGAAGAGAAAATTCTGATGATGACTCTCTCATCATCAGAATTAACTGATGAAATCTTATATCATCCAAACTTATATGGATTAACTTATGAAATCTGACATCTTAAAGAGAGGTGAATTGGGTATTTGTTAATGATACGCCCTTAACTTTTTGTTAAAGTTACAAGGTTAGTTCATGTTGGATGACAGGACATGTTTCTAAACTCATAGAAAACTAGGAAAAATGATCAAATTATTGCTAGATACAAGTTCATAAATTCTCAATCATGCCACCAATGGTTTTGGATGGCTAATAAGGGAGGTGCCTATGACTAAGAAGCTCCTCAAACATTCTATCGTTGGTTTTGGATGAAGCTCCTCAAACATTCTATCGTTGGTTTTGGATGGTTAATAAGGGAGGTGCATATGACTAAGAAGCTCCTCAAACATTCTATCGTTACTCTCTGAATCTGTCAAGCTCACCTCTTATAACAATTTTAATCTACTTTAAACTCTTGACATCATGACCTACTTGCTCATTAGACTCTTACGGGATGAATATCTCAATGGATGTTTCTGATTAATAATTACTACATATGTTTTTAGGTCATAATTATGGATCTTAACCCAAGGCTCATAATCAAAAAATGCCCATTTGTAAACATTTCACAATGAATTCCATGGGTACCAAAGGATTTAGGAAAGGATACAAGACAAGTTATATGTTAGCAAACCAAACCAAGCAAGAGACGGAATGAACAAAACTTTGTGGCCAATGAAGAAAAGCTCTAAGATCCATATTTTAAAAAGAGTAAAGCCAAGCAAGAATAATATTTTAAAATCACAAGCATGAAGAATTATAAAACCATAACAATGAAAGAAACCATATGGTAAGTTGGGAAGTGATCAAGAGGGACATTTGGAACACTAAAAGATGTAGTATCTCAAAGTATCGAAATAATTTTTCAAAAATTGATGTGTTTCAATACTTCTTCCTAAGAGTCTAGCTAACAAGGGACTCTTTTGCTAGAGTTTGTGGGATGAAAATGTGCAAGTCTGGTAAGCTTGGCCTCTCTTCACATGTCAGCATGGACCTATACACTCTAACAATCTAGCAATCTAGGAGCTCCGAAATTGCATTCCCACTGATGAAACAAACAGATTCAATAATAACACACCAATGCCCACTTGTTTGGATCAATGTTATCAGAACCAAAAACCGAACCGGACTGATCAACCCCAAAAATTTGAAACCAGACCGGACCGGATAAAAACAAGAAAAAAAAACGGTTGACCAAAAACTACAAAAAATATTCAAAATTTGAAAAAAAACATATATATTCATGTGCATCAATACGAATCCAAACCATTTATACACAAATATGCAAAGATTTTCATTTATATAGCAAGTAAGAGTGCATATAACCAAAATAGCACCAAGTGCAATGCTATAGTTTTTGTTATAGTTTGATTGATTTTATAGTTAACATGTGTGTAATGAGGTCCCCATCTTTAATGGAGTGGAGGCATATTATTGTATGCTATTCATACCTCCATCTCTTTTGATCACATGCACATATTAGGGTAAATAGAGTGCATGTCAGAATAAAAGCTTAATGATAATTTTTGTGTTAGTGTGAATGATTTTGTGATTGCCCTTTCCTTCTCTTATTCGAGTCATTTGAACACATATTATTTCTTGTTTATCTCTGTCTCATTGTTTTTTCCAAACTTGCAACCTTGGGGGAATTCACTCTCGAGTCCCCATAAGAAGAATATTGGAAGTTGCTTGCAGTGTTCGAAGTCAGAACAAAAAGGTTGGACAAAGACCCAAGTCCAAAGACATTTGAGTCAAGCAACATTAAATCTCATGTTTGACTAGCCTTCTAGGAGATAGTCCCCTTGACTCCAAAAAGACTTCCTAATAACTTGGCAGCAAATTGCAAGTTGCTTCTTCTACTTGCCAAAACAATTGTCACCAACATTGTCACCAACTATCAATGGATTTCATCTTCACAACCAACACAAATTTCTTGTTGGCATTGATTAACCACTTCGCTTGATTGGCAATTACCAAAAAGAAAATTTCTCATTGGCATTGATTAACCATTTCGCTTGATTAGCAATTACCAAAGAGATGTTCTCCTTGCGCTAACTAGCTTTGTCTAGGCATTGTTTCCCATTTTTCACTAGTCAATACTTAATTGCTCTCCTAAAAAAATGGCATCCATGTCCAATGGATAAGGACTCCCGAAGACAATCTTGCAAACATCCAAATAAATGACGTTGCATTTGACTTCATCAACATATTTTTCAAAAACAAAACATTTAAATCTACATTTTTTAGTGACCTATAGCTCAACATCCTTATGTAGCCACCCTAAAGAATATGGTTTTGGATAGATAGAGGTCTTCAAAAATAAGAGTGGCTTGACTACCAAAATCACATAGAGTATTAACCAAGAAAATTTGTACATGTACTTTAATATGGAAGAGACCCTCCCTTCTAGCTTTCATTTCCTCATAATCTAGTGTTCTACTCATTGACTTCTAGGTGACACAAGCTACCCTTGAACTCGACTCTGTAAGTTTTTCAATTCCTATAAATCAACCTCGCCTTCCCAAGCATTCTTGGTCATCAACAATTTCTTATCTCGATGATTCCTTGGACTTAGTTAGTGTAGTTCCCTACACTGGCCTTTCATGTGCACATTTTTCTAACAATGTTCACACTTCCTTAGTGTTGTTCATTTCATCGAGAGTTGTTTGCATGCTTCTTTCCTCCTCTCTTCTTGTGGTCACTTCTTTCAAGTTCATTAACTAGGCATACCAAGAACTCTCTCACTAGTCACCTTTTTCTTACCACAGGTCTCAAGGTACAGGGCCTTCGTACTAGCCTAGTTGATGGCATGCATCTCAAACAAGGCTAACTCATTCTACAAACATCAAGGTAAACCTCCAATATACTTTATGAGAACCCAAAGTGCATCCTCTGCTTTACCCATCTAAATGGCATGTTGTCAAAAAACAACAATGTATTCTTTTAAACTCCAACTTTGTCTCTAGCACAATCATTGCCATTGAATATGTTGTTCTTGTTCATACTTAGAGGGTAGAATTGCTTCTTCAACAGTTGCTTGAACCATTCCCAATTTGTGACTAGGGATTCTTCCCCTTTACACAATCTTTGGCAGCACACCTCCCACAAAAGAAAGGCATGTCCCACCTTCTTAAGCCATGTGTAATAGATTTTTTGCTTATCAATTAGCCCATGGCAGCTAAAATAAACTTCTAACTGTCGTAGGCTTCAAATTCTTGTTTCTCGACATCATGTGTCTTTTCAACTTAGGATTTATCTATTTTGGAACCACTTGGTCTTCTATGAATCTCCAAAAGTCCTTCCACACATTATACACTTGTTGCAAATTGTCTACGAGTTCGGTTCATGCACAATTCTCCTCGATGAAAGCATGATAGTCTAGTCTACTCAAGAATTGAATGTTGCACTAATAACAAAATCGAGTCATGTTCCCCAATGAGAAAGTCAAAATCTTCCAATGGCACTCTTAAAATGGATTTCTTGTTTTACTCTTCACTTGCCTACACAAATGACAATAATATATAGAATGCTCAGACAACCACATGACATACATAATGACTTTAACTAGGGAAAGCCTTCACGAGGAATAAAATCTCCAAAATGTTATTACAATTTTCAACAATCTATTGCATTCAATTTGTGTTTCACGAAATGGATTGCCACCATTTGTACCTTACAATATAGAGTTAACAATAGTCACAAAATGCAAAAGTTTGTCCTACGCTAATGTGTGTCTTGTCTCTCTGTAATGATGTTTGTCAAGTTCGTTGATCTTCCAAGTTTGTTCTATTAAATTGTCTTTGTGAAACAATGTTTCTCTAAATTCTTTCCAACTCCAAAACACTCTAAAACGCACAGAACAAGTGTTTTGAACTACATTTCTTGACATGATGAATCAACAACCTTCCTCATGAATTCCATTCCTTTTATGGTAAACAAAAATCCATTGTATTGGCAACCCCATGGCCCTGGAAGTTTGCTTGGCAACCATCAAGCTAGTAACCTGACATATGTTCGTTGATCCGACATTGGTTCTTCACCTCCCCAATGCTTCGATTCACTGTTGATCTTTTTGGTTGTGGCTCTGTTATATTTTGCCACCTAAAATTCCACATCAACGTATCTTCGAGAATGCCTTAGGGTTTATCGATAGTCATCAAGTGCACATCAAATTGGGGCCAACAAATGTTCATCGACATCGATTTGAGTTTCTGTCAACGGATAGTTCATTGACCTAGGCCAACAAATGTTTGGTAACATCAACTTGAGCCTTATCAAAGAAAGGCCCATCAACTTGGATAGACAAATGTTTGTCAATATCGACTTGAATCTCGTCGACAAGTGGTCATTGAATCTTTTACAAATCATTCCAAAATCAGGCCCGATTGGACAATAACATCAAGAACATTCCCAACATATCCGTCAACATTCTTACAAAATCCAAAACATTTCACTCCTACTCCAAATTCCCTGTAACAAGGGAACCCAAACTGTAACAAGGTAACGGGTCAGAAACAATGAGATATATATATATATATATATATATATATATATATATATATATAAAGGGAAACAATGCAATGGACTGAAAACCCGAGAATAATTCAACCCGGTCCTCAAGTGTTTTTATTAGTGAAGATGAGGTAGATGGTACTAAGCCAATGCACCGACCCCATTTTTAGGGAGGACCAGAACATACAATGTTGCGAGCTACATTACTGATTAACACAAAGCAGAAGAAGGCACTCATCTAGCAACATCTAAGAAGGCACAACAATGGTGACAAACGGATGAGCTAACCCTTTGGGTTAACATATTATATATGTGTGTGCATGCATATGCTCAGTCCCTCTTTTTTTTCCACATTAACTTGGTCTCAGTATTTATTGTCATCAACAGGACATGCAGTGTATTGATGAGATTATGCCATCCCTGAAGTTCTAAAATCATGACGAAGTAAAACATCTAAATTACACCATTTCTGGCAACAAAAAAGGAACAAAGTCTAAAGAATCCCAGCCATGGTTGAATTCTGTCACCTGTGCACAATTCAGACACCTTTTAATACCAACAAACAACACATAGAACTCGTATCACGGTTGAATAGCATTGAACAGCTCAATGCCAAAAAAAATTAGAATGTCCTTCAAATAAATACTACCCACAAATTATAATACCAACGAATGTCCAAAGAGACTGATGGAATCATAGAACCCCAGAAATTTATTTGAAACAAAAAAGGCTCGAAAACCCTCTCAACCCCCAAATTCAAAACAAAAAATACACACACGTATTAGTATACAAAACTTACATAGAGGAAGGCTGTTGAGATGTACGCAGGGCTGTATCCGAAGAAGTGGAGGAATCTCCATACATGGAGGTGGAGGTGAAATCAAGTTGCCTGACGGATTTCCTTGCAGGGAGGTCTCCCTGCTGCTCCTGCTTAACACCTCCTCCAGGCGGGGACACCACCCCTCCTCCAGCTCTTCCTCCTCCTTGCTGAGGAAACATCGACCACCGCTGCAAACACACACAAACTCCTTCATATCCAATCGGTTCCCGTAAATATTTTTGGAAACAACCAGAAAATTTTAACAACTGAAGATGATGTTGTTATTACCCGATCGATCTGTCAGTCGAGTCCTCTCCAGAAGAGACTTAAAAACTCCGGCGAATGCCTGTCTTCCTGACAGAAATCATCAGAAGCCTTTGAAATCGGGGCGGGGCGGGGCGACGGATTTCAGAATGAAGCAGCCAAATTGACGGACATCGAAGAAGGGAACGGAAACAGCAATGAGGAGAATGGCGGGACCGGAATTTTTTTGTGTGTTTCTCTTATAACCCTCAAACCTCCCGCGATTCAATTCAATTCAATCTTGTGGACGGCCCATAATTAACAAGAAGGTGCATCGTACGGACACTTCGATGGCTTTACTTCGATTTTAGGGGCTTTCCGTTTGTGAGTGTTTTGGGGGTCTCCATAAAATTGTTCATTGGCTTAAGACGGGAGAGGTATGTATGTATTTTTCTATGCCAAAAAATTAATTTTGTATTAATTGAGTTCAGACACAAAAAAAAAAAAATTGTATTAATTGAGTTGAGAGATGTGGTTTACTATGATACATAAGTTTTTTATTTTTTATTTTTTTTTACTGGGGAATTGGCAACTCGTTGTTTTCGTACTCGCGTGACAAGGGGTCGATCCCCTAAATCCGGGTGAGAATCGAACATGAGACTTCATTTTACAAATTTCCTTCGGCACTTGCCAATCCGTCTACACCCGTGCGGGCACTATGATACATAAGTTTTAATTCTNAAGAAGGTGCATCGTACGGACACTTCGATGGCTTTACTTCGATTTTAGGGGCTTTCCGTTTGTGAGTGTTTTGGGGGTCTCCATAAAATTGTTCATTGGCTTAAGACGGGAGAGGTATGTATGTATTTTTCTATGCCAAAAAAATTAATTATGTATTAATTGAGTTGAGACAAAAAAAAATAATAAAAAAAATTGTATTAATTGAGTTGAGAGATGTGGTTTACTATGATACATAAGTTTTTTATTTTTTATTTTTTTTTACTGGGGAATTGGCAACTCGCTGTTTTCGTACTCGCGTGACAAGGGGTCGATCCCCTAAATCCGGGTGAGAATCGAACATGAGACTTCATTTTACAAATTTCCTTCGGCACTTGCCAATCCGTCTACACCCGTGCGGGCACTATGATACATAAGTTTTAATTCTTATGTTTGATGAGATAATTATGAAAATGTTTGTTTCTCTATCTTTTCTCTTTATGAGAATGTTTTGTGTTAAAAATAAAACATTTTCCTTAAACAAAGATGAGCTAATCTTCATTGTTCACAAAGAAGACTAAACATGTAACAAATTAAAATTAAACCCAAATAATGAAGATAATATTTCCTCTTTAAAACCATCAAACTAGATTTAATTAACAACTTTTATTTGCATTACATTGTTCACAAAGACTAAACATATAACAAATTAAAATTAAATTTAAACCCAAATAATGAGGATAATATTTCCTCGTCAAAACCATCAAGCTAGATTTAATCAATAACTTTTATTTACATTATATTAATCTCAAATCTATTTAGCATTAAAAAAGATTATAAATTTACATTATATTAATCTCAAATCTATTTGACATTAAAAAAATATTATAAAAACACAAGTGTAAACTTTTTTGTTAATAGTAAAGAGATACTCTAATAAATTAAATTTTGTAACAAGAAAATAAAGATTATAAAAAAACAAGTGTAAATTTTTTTGTTTTTCCAAAGAAAATTTCACATTATATTGATAATAATATAATCTTTTTACAATATTAGAAGCATCAATTATCAAAGATGTCTCATTTATGGACATTCCAGTGTATAGAATGGCAGTCAAATAGCCATGATCAAAGATCAAAAAAAATGACTAATACCATCATTTTCAGCATATCAGCAAAAAACTAAAAGCCAAGCTAAGATCTTCAATCCAAGAGGAAAACAAAATAATACTAAGTCTTGCCCCAAAAAAAGAACATCCACAAAAGTAAACTTTTTTGTTACATCAAAAGTAAAGAGATACTCTAATAAATTAAATTTTGTAAACTACCTACAAGAAAATAATGAAAGTGTAGGTTTACAATTAAAGTGATTTGAATTTGGGTGGGGGATTGACAACAATCCTCTCAACCACTTAGGCTATTCTAAATTCACAACTAATAAACTAAAGTTTATAAATAATTGAGATTCCTAAAAAATAAAAAAAATCAATCATGATAATAATGATGATTAAATATAGTTTGAGTGGGTTAGTTTGGAGTTTACCTGTAAATTTTACTTTAAGAAAAAAAAATAGCAAATGACCACAAACAAGGAGGTCTAATACACCAATTTGGTGTCTTGCTTAGTGATGACCTTGTATAAGTGTGGGCTGCAATTTTTTTAATCTATGTAGATGCTTAATAGATACAAAATTAAAATGACTATATAGTGCTTTTTAAAAATTTAAGATTATAATGGATCATTATACTAGTTTTTGTTTTTTGGTTTGGCATTTTGTTTATCTATTTTCTTTTTTTCTACTTTGATTTTTTTTTAAATTAGAATTTAGTAAGAGTGTTTGAAACTTCAAGTTGGGAGCTAAAAAAATATAAAAATATATATTTTTAAATTAGAATTTAGTAAGAGTGTTTGAAACTTTAAGTTGGGAGCTAAAAAATATAAAAAAATATTTTAGATAACAATGTATGGATACATTTTAAATTTTATTTCAATAAAATTGAAGTTCAATCCCTATTGGAACAAATTACTAATTTAATTTGTGCTAATAATTATATGAATATATTTAACACAAAACTGAAACTTTAATATCCATAAAGATTCTATTAGAAAATGAGAAACAAAATACATATATAAAATTTTAATACATTTTTTAAATTAAATTTTACATATATAAACTTCAAACATCTTTGTAGATTTGAACATTATTGTTGTTGTGACTGGAAAAAAGCTAAATAATACTACTCTTGTAATATGAAAATACAATAAAACTCAATGATATGGTTGGTTGATTTATTAGACTTTCGTGTGTTTGTAATAATGGAACAAAATGTGTCCCCGAGGTGTAGGACAGTCGGTGACAGAGTGTGTTGTGAAGGCACTCCATGATGTTAAAGTCACCGGTTCGAAACCTGCAGGGACAAAAAATCCAACCATGTTAAGGGTTGGTGTGGCTTAGGCCGGGTGCGATCCCCGAGTGATTTTGACGGTTTAAATGCCCTTGAGTTGCGGTTTCTTAGCCACGGGTTAGTCCCACATGTCACGAACAAACTAACAAACAAAAAAAATAATAATGGAACAAAATGATTCACGTTTTAATTTAATAATATCCAAAATTGGTACTTATTAGTACCAAAAAATATAAATATACTTTTAATTTAAAGCTCTTCCCAAGCTCCCATTTCCTTGATGTTGAAGCTCCCAAGTTCCCAAAACAGTTTCCAGCCAATTGGGGACTTTTCCTACTTGTTCCCAAGCTCCCAAAACCTATGGAATGAGTTTTAGAGATATTCAAAATGTCCATGCAACTATGGAATTTAGATATCAATTTTTTTTTTCATTTTAATTTATAAGTATTGCATAAATATGTGATAAATCTCTTTTATCTAAATTATAAAATGTATATCACTTCTCTTGTTGCAATTATCTTAATTAGATTGTTTATACCTTCATTGAGTTACTCATGCGTAAAAATCATTGATATCCATTGTCCATATTAATAATATGAAGCAAAAATTGTCTATATGTAACAATTGCATCCTTGTGAGATATCAAGAAGAGTACATTCTGTATAGGTTGTATAAAAAATTTGTTGTCACCTTGAAAGTAGTGAGATCTACATCACCCTTGTGAACCTCATAGAAGTATCATGAACCTACAACTTAATCATTATCATAAGGCAGGATGACATGAACATATCATCAATTACTTAAAATTATTATCTGTGTGCCAGCTATCATTTTCTTCCTATGACTCAACAACTTAGACATGCCACATGAATGTCCTAGACTAAATGAGTGTCAGGTTGTGGATATGACCAACAAAGACTACTCCCCAAATATTTAATCATCTTACATACATACACCCCAACACCCTATATTAAACCCCAAAACAAATCAACAAAGCCCTCTAAGAGCACATATACTTCTTAAGGTTGTGTTTCCAAACAAATGTAAATATGTGATATTGAGCTCATGAGTATTAGTGTTTATTTGTGTATACATTAAAGCAACTAGGAATGCTTCATGAATATTAGTGTTTGTTTGTGTATTTGTTGGATTGACTATGAAGTTGGTTTGTGTATATGTTGGATTAAATATGGCTCATTTTTTTCTTTAATAGATTGTTGGGAATGAGTGGATAATGAAACATTTCCATGTGCATGTGTTGAAAGATGGATTGTCTCGGAGCTCCGTGTTGTGGCAGCCAAGGTTTGTCATAGCCGCGTTGTAGTTGCCACCAAGATGCAGGAAACCCCATCTACAAGTTTCTCTCCAGTTGGAGCCATCGGTCTCTCTTAGTGTCGACCCACCTAGGAAGAACTTTATTGGGTTACCAGTCGAGTCTACGCCATTGTACAAATAGGATTTGCCTCCATCTCTCTACCGGGTCGAGGCTTTGATGTGATTTCCTTCACTAGTTTATCATGGACGTGTCTGCCAATCACTAGGAGGAAGCTTTTACTTCTCTGATCAGATCTTCAAAAATTGTTGGTCAAAAACGCCCAGTAAATAGAAAATTCATTAAAAGGGTTGAAGTCATTCCCAAGATGGACATCTTGTCTCCAAAGGCAAAAAGGAAAGCCATTATGCTACATGAAGAAGCCTAATTTTAAAAGTTCATATACATTTATCCTATCCCTCAAGCAATTTAGGTATGAATCTTAGAGCATTGGGATTTTGTTCCAAACCGTATCTATGGTTATTATTGTGCATAATTTATTATTTATTTTTATTTGGCAACAAAGAGGAGAGGAACCAGATTTTCATAGCAAGTCTCTACTTCATGGGTTCCAGGGGAATTTTCCTTACCCATTGGACCCTTGATTTTGATCTAGATACGGAAATCTCAGTTTCCCCTATATGGGTCAGGTTATCGCACCTCCCCATCATTTTCTAGGATGGAGCTTCTCTCAAATCTATTGGAGATAAGCTAGGTCGCTATATTGACCGAGTTAATCCAAAAGGGAATATATATTCCTATGCCATAATTTGTGTGGAAATGGACTTATAAAAAGGCCTTCTAGAGGTAATTCAACTCAATATGGAGGGTTGGAGTCATCTACAAGCCCTTGATTATGAGTAGATCCCCTTCAAGTGTAATTGTTGCCATAAGTACAAACACTTCACAAAAATCTGCCTAAGAACTCAAGGAACACAGCCCCTTTTGAAGCAGGCCCCAACTTCCCATAATAATAATGATCAGGAAAAATTGAAACAAGTATCCAAAAGGTGCAAGAAGCAATAGCCCAATGGATCACAACCCACAAAAAGGCCTTGGTCAAGCCCATCCAACCCCTCCAACAACAAATTTGAAGTTCTTGATCGCGAGGAAGTGGAAGAGGAAAGGGTAGAAATAGATACTCAAAAGACCCACTCAAATCTTAAAATTGGCCCAGCAAATAAAGTTCAAGAGGAAACAGAGAACACAAGTCCAAATAATATGAATGGGACTCCATTTCGGGAAGTAATCCCTCAAGGGAATGATCTGAAAGTAGATGAGAATGAGTTGGAAGAAGAAAAGGAGGCCAAGGAAAAATCAACGGGTGAAAACCCTTAAGTCTATGGTTCCCCTTCCTTCGTAGAATTTTTGAATAAAGACTTGCGACCCTCTCCCCCGCTAACAAGGGGAATGAAATCAAGCTGAGAATAAAGCGAGAATAGGGCGGAATCAAACATTTTATTAGGTAGCCAACGAAGATCGTACTATGTTTGGTGGAGGGGATTTTTGCAAAAGAGATAGTTATGTTTTCCATGTCTATTATTTGGATTTAACACCGTGTAGAAGAGATTAGATTTCCAAAGTTACGAGATTAGAATTCTTATATTTATATAACTGCATCACTTCAGCTATGGGTCACTTTATATTCCTTATCTCTTTCTTTCCTTAAAGATGACCAGAGACTCTACTCAAAATGTCAAAAATCTAATCTCTTCTAGACATTCTTAAATCCAAATAGCACACGTGGATAACCACGGACTGCGAAAACCTAAAGCAAACAATAATTATGTTTTGCTTTTGCATTATCTTATGCAAGCAAATTGTTATAATTTATTCATGTACTCGGGAGTTGTTGATATTAGTGGTAGTGTCGGACATGTATTTTTGCACAGGCCTATGTGTCTAGACGTGTGGAAATCATTCAAAGCCTTATACCCTTGAATTTACTTTAGTCAAAGGAATTATTAAAGTAATTTGTTTTTATTAATTAATTATGTAATTAGTTAATTGAGTTATTTGAGGAAAGTACTAAAAGTACTTAACATGTAATCTTAGCATGCATTGTCGCATGCAATCTAAATCTCAAGTGAGATTAGAAATAGATTGTAACTCATGATTATAAAAGCAAGGCTAGGGTGAAGGAGAAAGACACTTGAAAGGAGTTGTGTTGAGAGAGTCAACATAAAGTATTGAATCACTAAGGACCGTGGTTCAAGATCTTGGATAAGTGAAGAAGGACTTTCATCTAGAGATCATACAGGTCAAGGAGAAGAGAGAACAAAGGCATACGCAGGTGGGTTTCAGTCGAAGGAAGCCACGGGAGTGTGTTGGATCGTACGAAGCTTTTCGTACACATCTGCAGGTCACACAAGGGAAAGTTGTGGATACTTCGAAAAGCATGCAAGAACTAGTCGTACATTACTTCAGGTATATGATGCAGCCTCTTCTAGACCTATTATCTAACATTGAAAAAACCTCGTGCATTTTAAAGAGGAGTCATTAGTCATAAGTCGGAGAACTGCCAAGGAATCCCCTGGTTTTAACTTGGATGCAACACACACATACATAGACTTATGACATAACACTCCAGTTGTTACGAAAAATTATAGCTCAAAGCTTACATTAGGCTTGTTTGCATATATTTTGCATGTTGTGTTGAATATTTTTCATTTACCTTATTATAATATACATGTGTTAATGGCGAAAGACTAGGAGAACCATGGATGGAGGAATATGAAGAACGCTTGGATTACAAAGAAGATCCAATGGATCTATGTTGAAGTTCATCAATTTTCCTTGCGCAAGAAAAAATCTTCGGATTATAAACTAAGAATGGAGGCTTTCAAGACTCTTCGATGGTTGCGATGAAAACCCTAGGGCTTAACCAAGATCCCTAATATTAGTGAGCCTTTGTCCAAACATAAAGGGTCAAAGTATTAGGCACTAGAATAGTATTTGTCAAGGCATGTTACTCCGCCCCATGGGGTACCCACATTGACAAATCTCAGAGAAACAAAAACTATTGGAAAGAGGCTTTCTTAGATCTCTGCAGATCTTGTCGGAGAAGACTTTATTGTCAACTATAATAGGAGTAATGATGATAGGACAATGTCGCACAAAGGGGGTATGATAGGCCTAGATCCTTATGAGGCTAGGGCCTTTGTAAATGGTAGATTCAAACTACAAAGAGTGTGTTTGAAGGACTTGTTATGACACACGTTGTAGGTTGGGCAAAGCCCAACCCAATCACGGAACAAATGCTACAACTTTGGGAATCCTACACCCAATGTCACCTCGATGTAGGTCCCGCACTTGAGGGTGACTAAGGTCACACATGGGAGGCAATCCCGGAGACCCTAGGGTGATTTAGATGGAGATGGAGATGGATGGAAGTGAAGCCCCTATAGGTCAATTCTAAATGGAATGAAGGGTAGGGAGAGATGCTTTGTAAGTCAAGTAAAGGTTGCCCCACAAGTATAGTGCTTTTTCGGATGATTGTACCTGCCTGAGACATAAGAAAACACACATTGCAATAGTATATGTTAGTTGGATTAGCAAGTTAAGCTTGTTGTCCCTGATTTGCAGCAATATATGACAGTATATATCAGCAAGAAAAAGATACTATAAGCTTCTCAATAAATGCTAAAGATCAAGTAGAAAATGCAAGAGAAAGATTAGCAATTGACTAGCTAAAATAAAGATGAAAAAGCAATACTCTTAGCATAAAAGATAAGGTTGTTGTAAACACTTGTTTGCAATAAATTATATCAACCTCATGGTTGTAGCATTCAATGTATAACAACAAGAAAACCAGCCACTGGAATCCCCTCAAACTTTGCCAAAAAGTGTGTTAGGACAAGGAGAGTAAATGTGCAAACTTTTAGCAAAAACCAATGGTTGATAAGAGAGTTATTAAAGCAAGTATGCCAGGGTTTATGCAGCCCTAATGGCTGAAGATGAAAATTTGTAATAGAAACAATAAGTATCCCTTATATGAGGATGCCCTAGTGGTTGTGAGGTGCCCAAGGCACAAGGAAAACAATCCACTTTGCAAGAAGTAAAAATGACCGATATTCATGTTTCCCAATGCAATATTTTATTTCTCCAATGCAACAAATTAATGACTAGTGCGTTTACTATTGGGTTAATGGAGTCACGAGGAGCTTAGAGAAACTACCTCCTTGGGGGTGTAATCCCTTTTACTCCCCAAGGCAAGTTTCTCTAAGCTAGGGTTTAAGCTAAGAGGGTGTATGCCCTTATACTTCTCTTAGCAAACCCTTAATCAATGAGATGAAGCAATAAAGTGATGAAGACTATGGTGGGGGTGTATGCCCTTATACTTCCCACCTAGCTCCTAGCATAAACAATACTTGACTTGAATAAAATCATAGCAGGAGAGTGAAAACCATACCAAGATCAAGAGAGATGATAATACAATCCACCACAAGAGCTAGAAAATAACCTTCCAAGGTTAGCGCATCAATTCTTCCATTAACCATTCACAACCATAGCCATACACAAGTGCACAAGAGCTAAAAGAGCCAAGGAGGCCGAAAATTTCAAACCAAAGCCTCTCACAAGAGGAGAGTTATGATTCAAAATGAGATCTTATGATCTCTATTTATACAAAAATTAGCCAACATGGATTGTCCACAAAATAAGGAGTAAAACACAAGATTAGGGGTCAACAACCCTAGTCTTGCCCCCTTAACACAATAATATTAAAAAATTCACTTAAAATTTCATCTTTTGCACAAATTAAAATCTAATCTAGGATGACGTCACCCCTTTAGGGTACGTTTTTCCACTTTGAGGAGGTCATTGGTGTTGGAGAAGCATGGAATGGCCTCCCAAGGCCATGTGTCAAGCATCTAACTGATCTCATTATGGTGAAAACCATCTTCTCTTCAAAACTTCCAAGTGCAAATGAGTGGCACCTCACCACCAAGCCCTAGCCCCCAATATCATGACGTCATGCTCAAAAGTGGGACGTTTTGCCCCTCCTGGGCAAATCGTTTAGCAAGCAATGGGTGGGATAGGTCATATAAGTCATCATCAAAGCTGTCTAAGACAACTCTCTCTCATCTGGCATGCGGTCCCCTCACATCCAACCTATGGGCTTGTAGCCCCATGGAAGCCCAAGCTAGGATTGTTCTCCCAAAACTGTCCACCAACTAGGTCGTGCAAAGACAAATGAACATGCCCTCCAAGGATCTCAAGTCATAACATCGTCATAAGTGGATCCAATCAACAAATAATCCATCTAAGCATGTGCATCAAAGAATACTATATCAAACAATTAACAACTCAAAGACACTATGTGACTTCTCAAGCTTAAGTATGGAAGGGTTGATGAGGTGTCTTATTGGGTAGATCTTGCCCTAGGTCAAGGAGAGCCTCCAAGAGGTCCCTCTCTAAGCCATGTAGAGTGTATGAGGTGGATGGGGTCAAGACTCAATGGGCATAGGGCTCATGACATACTAGGGGTCGTAGTGTCTCATTCATAGGTGCCTTTGTAGAGGGTGTGTGGTACCTTTGTTCGCAATGCACTTTTTCCAAGCCCATCATTTTCCTTTTATCTTTATTTCTTTATATTTTCTTTAGCACAAGGAGAGGTTGAAGGTCACTACCCTGGCGTGGTGACCAGATGGTGGCAATGTCACCCACAAATGCCTAGTGGAAATGAGAAGGATGGCTCGTGATGAGACCCCCTTTCTCTCAGCCATGCAATTGAGAGTCACTGCCCTAGTTTGGTGACCAAATAATGACAATGTCATACCACTAGATATCCATGGACGTGATAGGTCGACTCGTGATGAGACCTCCTATCCTTCAATCTACCTTTCACACATTTTTTTGTTATATTATGGGTCCCCTTTTATTCAAAGATAATTGTTTTATTGCTTTCTTGGGTGATCCCTGGGCGAAGCATCTGGAAGGTTCATATATGGCTTTTATCTTTTACCCAACACCAACCCCTCTAGGCCTTTAGCCCCTTCTTCCCATAGAATGAGGGACAACCCCTTCTTGGGTCAATACACC
>SNQJ01S0000022.1:396558-429517 GCA_010110895.2 Picea sitchensis
ATGTGTGAAAAGGTAGAAGGATAAGGTCAAGTTGGTGCTTAACCAATTACTTAATGTGTACGAGCGAGTGGTGGTTGGTCAATTTTTTGGGCTCATGATTTGTAAGAAAAAACTGAGTGAATGGATTGACCATGCATGGGGAAAATAACTAGTCTATAAGCCATTGGTTTATATGATGGCCCAAGGTTGGCTTACATTTATATTCCAATTTGGAGAGGCTATGGAGAAAATAAAGAAGGGGAGTGGTTCTAGGGCCCTATCATGGTCTTTATAAAAAGTCGGTCATCATGTTTTGACCTACGAACAAAGAAGACATCGATTCAACCAGTCTTGGAAAAATTGCTAGCCTTACCCTTGGAATGCTAGTTCGATTCGATGTTGAAGGAAATCATGAATAGTATTAGAGATTTTCTCGGTGTTGATGAAATTAATTAGTCTTCAATGCAATGATTTATAGCGAAGAGACTGGTCAATATGGATTTTGGGGAGGGGATTTTGGATATTGTGGAGATAGAATTAGGCAATAGAAAGTATATTCAAGGACTTGATTATGTGAGAATATAATTCATGTGTCACTATCATCATCTTGATGGCCATATTAGGGTGGAATTCCCCTTGTTCATCTTAAGAAGAAACCAAAGGACAACACAAGATAAACATAATCTAAAGTTGAGGTCATGGGTAGAAGTAGGAGTTGATATAGTTGATGGTCGAAGGATGGTATCTTGTAGGAGCTCAAAAATTCATGAACAACAAGGTTCGAGAACGAGTCATGAAGCCAAGTGAAATGCAAATTTGGTCAACATGGGAGAAGTACACAAATTTAGTGGTTTGGATTTATCACAACACAAACAAGAGCCTTCCCCCTTAACATCCTTGGAAGAATCAATGGTAACTATTGCAATATCTATGGAAATTGGTAACTCCATCCCTATTCTCAACTCTTCGAATTGTAAGTAGCCATATGTGGTGGAGAATTCGACCCATTCTTTGGTTGGATAAAGTGTATTGCCAATGTGTACAAAAACCATCCATAAAAGTGGGTTAGGATAGGATTGTGTTCTCCCATCAAGATTTTTTAAGACCTTCATATGGGTTGCTGAGTTTGGTGATGCCATGGCTTGATTAGGCCATAATTGTCCTCATTGGCCCAACAAGGCAATTACAAAGCAATGTGTGGGTAACGACTCAATTTAAAGGCACAAAAATTGGGGTGGGGGTGGTAGACTAACCTTGGACAGGTCAGAGAACTAATTATATATTGTTCGAACTAAAACGGGGAGAGTTGAGAAAGCCCTAGCACATCCTATTATTTGCATGTAGGCCCACCATCCCAAGGAGAAACCACAATAGATCAAATGTGGAATAAATTTATGGAGTCGGGGTTAAGCAAATCATCCAATACTGTATCCCTTAAAAAACATGTATAGATTAAGTCTTCTAAAAATTCTATGGAAATGTCTGGAATGGGGGAAGTTGAGGGAGGATTGGGATTGAACTCGGGATAATCACTTAGCCACCAAATGTTGTAGGGGAAATACTCTTAAAATTGACTCAAAGAATGGAGAGAGAGATTTTAAGTGGAAAGCAACAATTTATAAAGAAAGCCCTTGGAGTGGGGATGTCATAGGGAAGGTTAAATTATATAGTCCTCTCCCTTAACATTAGGGATTTGGGTTCACTTGGTAAAAAATAAGCCTTATATATACTTTTTAAGCTACATAAACTCGATATCCTATTAATTCAAGAGTGGCTAAAGAGTGAGGATATATTATATGGGTTTTAGAAGAACTAGAACTTGGGGGGGGGGGAATTGAGGATATATTATATGGGTTTTAGAAGAACTAGAACTTTGAATCATTAGATACTAATGGTTGCTCTAAGGGGTGGTCACTAGATGGGGTTATTCATTGAAAATACTACACGCTTCCTTGATTGGTTCATGCATATGGGCCAACTTACAATCATTGGTGTTATAGGACTTATCGGTAAATGCGGACATAAACAAATCTCCCTAGATCCACCTAGATCTAGAACAAAACGTAACAGGGCATGACATTTTCTTTAAGCTCTAATCATTGAAATTACTATCAAACAAGAGATGTGCAACATACCGTTTAAATGTCGCTTCCTCTTGTCGTTGTCATCCTAGCTTCACTCCAGTGCTCCTGTGATATTGAATTTGCAAGGGAACACAAGCCAACCAAAGTGAAAGAAATATAGCATATTCAAAGAGAACTTATATATGTGATCAATGAAACATACAATAAAACGAGATAAGTTTTATGGGAAAGAAACATATCACTGTATCATATTAAAATGAAAGTGGAGATTACAACCAAAGCCTTGATGTTGCAAGGTCCCCTTCCGATGACCCTTTGCTCCAACACACACACTTGCTCCAATCCTTGAATGAAGAAGATCCACAATGACTTGATAAACTGAAATGAAGCTCTCAAGTATGAACTGAAGTAGAATTCCTCATCCAATTCTAAGAATAGGCTAAGAACTGAATCGACCTTCATTAACCTTAGCCTTTTCCATGAGAAATCCCTCTTTATATAGGGGAAAGAGAGATGGTTGAAGAGATTAGGATGATCCCACCAAATCAGAGAAGCGAGTAGGATCCCAACCATATGGATGCCACCTTATCTTCTAGAAGATTCCCTTCTAGAAGATTCGTGAAGTTTGACCGTTTCTTAGCTTCTTGACATCGTCACATCCTAGTTGTAGAGCAGCCTACAGAGACGTTGCAAACCAGCTTTAGGGCAGAGGGCGACGACCAGGCATTGTCGCACCCTATTTATGGTGCAGTCTGCGATGACCCTCCTTGATAAGGTTTTTGATAAGAGAAAGTCAACCACCTTTCTCATGAAGATAGGCTCTTTTGGGAACATGAACACATGTTTGTTAATGGATCATCAAGATGACCAAAATAATGTGTAACAAAATGCCCCCCAAAATATGGGGCTGGAACTTGTGACAACCGAAATACTTTGTAGAATGTGTGTGTCAGAAACAAAGAGCAAATCAGTCCAGAACCTGCAAATAGTCAAGCATCATCATAATAATATACCATTGTCTGAAGTAGGCATTCCCATACTCAGATTACAAAATTTTGAATGAGTCATGGCCACTAAATATACACTGTGGATCCATGTCAAGGTGAATGGGCATAGCCAACCATAATACATTGTGGATCTATGCTCTAAAACATTCAAATTCGGACATAGCCACGAGACATACAAAGTGGATCTATGTGTCAATACAAATCATGAATACTCCGTCACAACCTGGACTAGAATAGGGTGATCCAGGGTCTTCAATTCTATCATCCCTAAGTATGAATCTAACCATGTGATTACAGGTGTTGAAGTTGAACATGGTAGAAACCACTTGATTACTGGTCAATGATGAAAACTGTTAACAAGTGCGAGGGAAATCACCATTGATGTCAATGACTCCCAAGGTACCCCAGTACAATCCAACGAATGTGAATACATGAGTCAAAGTCGAACACTCGATGGAATCTCCCAATCAGGGATCAATGATGTGAACCCACTGTTGAAAGCGGAGAAGCCTGTCATTAAAGCATGCAAGCTCTAAGGTACTGAATGATTTCTAAGTCTTGTTCCCGGATAATGAGCTAAAGTCGATGGGAAAAGACTCGTCACAGGAGGGCCTTGATGTATCCCCCATCAATGACACAAAATAAGTAACAAATTTGAGGTAGATCAGAGCATGAAGTGATTTGAAATTGACACAGGGAAGGCTGACATGGTATAAAATTTATAACTGCAGATGGCCGACTCAATAGGAGGCTTATTAAGGTTAGACTTCTTTTGAACATATGAGTGACATGACAATGGTCTTGGTAGCATTGACTCAAAGAGGACCCAACACATGGACATGCAAATGGTTAAACGAGAAACAGATGGATTTCCCAACCCTGATTCAATGACGAAGGGGGGTGTCATGTTCAAGAGCGACTATTACTGCCACTAACACGGATGCAGAGACACATTTCTTTCCCAAAATTTCCCCCACCATTTCTGGCAAGTACCTCTTTATTTTTACGCAAGATTGAGGAGGATAACATATGCTTGTTGATGTAAGCTCATCCTTCGGACGAGTTCCTCGGAGTATGTTTAACGAACCCTAAGAATGAATGGTTTGGTCCTGTACGAGCCTTTTTATGTTTGTTTAATGAGTCCAAAGAGAGAAAACTCGGGGGTTTTTCATGTTTAGAGAGTCTGAAAAAACACTTAAAGAGGACTCCACAAGTTCCTTTTTTGTAAGTTAATTCGATGAGATCGAAAAAGTGATAACCTACCTTTCATTGAATGTTTCTTCAAATACTTTTATGAGCATGAAAAGAACAAGGTTGCTCGACAATATTTTTGTTTTAACAGTGTGAAAAGAGCTTAAAGGATACTCCATAGGTGTTGTTTTTCGTGTTACCATCACGAGTACAAAAAAGGACAAAAGTATACTCGGCTACGTTCTCGTGGATTTACGAGCACGAGAAAGAGCAAAAACTAAGCTCAGAGTTTTTTTCTGAAAAAATCTAAAAGGATCTGTACATACGACAAATGTATTAAAGCAAAACCAAAAAAATGTACCCATGTTCAATATTCCACTCCTAGATTTCTCACCTGTGAAAAATCAGACACTTGTGACACCATTAGAAGTCTAGGGTTTGGGCAAAATACATAAAATAATATATGAAAAATGAAATGGAAAAGTAAAAAGTTAATACAATGGGGTAAAAATCTCTTTTACCATTTCATTGTTACTCCACCCAAACTTTGTTCCCAAAACCCTCTTTTTACCTCAAACTTCCATTGCGGATTGTGAGAGGCACGGTTGATCATTTGGCGAATGGTCTCCGCAGGACAGGTAATCTTCAGTTCCTTCAACTTTTCATGGATTCTTTTTTACTTTTCATTGGTTAGAAATGTCTTTGTAGGTTGCATTATGTAGGGTAGTTTTCCCCGGAGGTTGTCGAAGGCGCCTTGTATCGTGCCCTACAACGACCCAGGGTCCTCGTAGGTGACCTTTAAGCTACAGTGCAACGACCCCGCACTGTACGAGCTAGCTAGCCTGTGACATGCGCAAAGCAAAAATGTTTTTAAGATGCTTCTGCCAATAAAAGGTGTCCAGGAGAAAGATGAAGATGTTAATGCCTCTTTTATGTTCCATTTCAGGTTTTCTACAGTAAAGATGTTGGAATGGTGGGAGAGGGAGCATGAGGACGAAGATTACTTTGTTGGGAATGACCCGGGAACGGTAAATGCCCTCGGACAGTGTGGACTGCTAAAATTCTTCAAGGTTCAGGGCATGAGGGCCCAGTTGAGGTTGCTCGAATACTTAGTCCATATGTGAGACGTAAACCAACAGGTATTCCGTATGGGGGCTCATATCCTTGAGATAGATATCAAGGATATCTACTTTTTGATCGGGTTGTCTCATCGAGGGGCTCAAGTTACACTTACAGGTAGCAGAGGAGGTTGCGAGCCTGTGAGCCATTATGTCAGCGCAGATTGCGTGCTAGGTGCCGAGAGACATAGCGGCAAGGTCGCTATCCAGGATGTCCGTGACTTATCTCTACAGATTATCTTATACACCATCGCGAGTATGGTGGGGAGCGTAGCTCCCCATATGACCCTTTAGAGAGATTTCCAGTATGCGTTGGAATGCATGGAGCCCTGAGTTTTCAACTGGAGTGATGGGGTTCTCAGAAGTATGAAGAAACATTTGACCAAGTGTAGGAGGGGTGACTTGAAATAATACGAATACAGATCGATTTTGGTCTCCTTCTTCCTAGATAGGGTTCCACACTTGCGCCTACAGGTAGAGTTGGGCATACCGGCCCCACAAGATCCAAGAATGAAGAGGTGGTGTGACCTCATGGCACGACACGTGACTGGTCCTATCGTCAGGTACAACGACGCTTTATTGGATTGGTTGAGGCCCTAGATGCTTATGGTAGACGACTACGCATATGCCAACTTAGACTTCAAAGGTGATCCAGACTTGGTTCTTCCTGAAGGTTCTCAATGGGGGAACATAGGTAAGAATTACATTTTGTTTTTATAATGTTTTTGTATTTTTTAAATATGAAATGTTTTTATGTATTTAATTCGATGACTAATCAAAAACTCTTTGATGATGCAGATGTGGGACCTCATCGACCTCCAGGTTCATCTCCCATTCAAAGGCGAGGGGAGAGAGTCGAGATAGCAGGATTGGTCGCTGCTGACTACGAGGCTATAAATCAAAACTCAGAGGGGCTGACAGTGGACATCCCAAATGCCTCCATTGATGAGATCTTGAGGCATTATCAACGCCATACAGTTGGCGTGTCCACATCTATCGGTTGACTACTTCGTAGAGTAACACGAGTAGTCACATGTTATCATGAGCAACATCCTTGATACTATATTTGTATATGAATCCATGTGCTTCACATTTTTGACATTTTGGTCTTCGGACAAAAACATTTTTTGTAAAAACTTTTATCGTTATATATATATGAGACTTCTACCGACTTACTTGTTGTATATACAAAGTGTGATTGGATTTATAAATTTCTCAAATGTTTGTCTAACACGTAATTAGCCAATGCATCTATTAATGTATTTAGAAATCTAGGAATGTGTTGATATTCTATGTAATCAAAATGACGTTCCAAGAGGCGAATTTGTAAATATACCCTTAATAGCGTAGGACTTCGAATGGAGTAGACGTTACTCAACTATAAGACTACTAACTGCGAATCGAGTCATACAATAAGACGACGCATTCCAAGTGAAACATCATCGGTCAATAATTCAATGACTTCATTGTATTCCGCGATATTATTATTTGCACGACCAAGGAAAACACCATGTAGACTAATCAATTCATTTTTAGGTACATAGATTGCCCAGGAAGCAGATGCTAAGTTTTTAGTACTGCGACTAACACCATTAACGAAACCAATGAAGGGTAGTGAAGACACTGACATCTGGAAACCAAGCACAACGCGGGGTAAGAAACTGAAGGTCGAAACCAAACAACGAAAAAACACACAAGAGTATGATACACTAAAAGTACAAGCACTCATGCAAAAACTTACTTAAGCATAATACTTCTTTAAGTAAAGCCCATTTCGGGGTTCACTCAAAGGGATTCCATCATAATCAACTAGCTCATAAGCTCCCTTCTCCAACACACGGTTGACAATGTAAGGACCATGCCACATGTCTTCGAATTTACTAGCCCCTAGAAAATCACGATCTTGCTCGTAAAGGAGAACAAGATCACCCTCAGAAAAAACATGTGGCTTGACATGTTTGTCGTATTGGTCTTTAACATGTTTCTTCTGGGTTTCAATAACCAGGGCGACATCACGACAGGTTTCATCTAATTGCATTAAATACAAAAGATGTTCTTCTTCGACAGAGGTATTGGGGAGAAGTTCAACAACTAGTTTCAAAGACAGTATTTCACATTCAATTGGCAGGACAACCTCGATACCATAAGCTAGCTGGAAAGGTGTAAATCTCGTGGCGGACTTGACAGATGTCCGATATGCCCATAATGTTGAGAACAACATCGTGTTCCAGCTTGTCTTATGAATTCCTATCATCCGTCGAAGCATAGTAATGAGAACTTTGTTGATTGCTTCAACCTGGCCATTGGCCTGTGGGTAATAGGGGGTTGAGTTTTCATGGCGAAGACCCAACTTTTCTGTAAGTTTAGACATCATAAAATTCAAAAAATGGCTATCGTGATTAATAACGATAGCTTGAGGAATACCAAAACTTGTAATGATGTGATTGAATATGAACAATGCTGCAGTTTTCCCGGTGTTATCAAATTTAGGCATCTCCTCGGCCCATTAGTGAAGTAATCCACAACTACAATGATGTATCCATGCCCCCCGACCGAGTGAGGGTTACATGTCATGAAGTCAATGCCCCATTTGGAAAATGGACCGACGGAAACTACAGGATGTAAGGGAGTAGGATGAGATCTTATCTTGTTATTATAAGTTTGGCAAGCATGGCATTTTTGAACAGCAGTGATGCAATCCTTAAATAAAGAAGGCCAGAAATAACCCGCTCGTAAGATCCTTTGGGCAGTGGCATACCCAAACATATGACCGCCACATGCTCTAGAGTGACAGTCGTTCAAAGCTTTCTCAACTTCATCGTAAGTGAGACATTGTTGAAAAATGGAATCAACACCGTGATGGTAAAGAGTATCCCCTAGAATGATGTATTGGCGGGCTTGATATCATATGCGACAACGATCCGTACTAGATAGATTGGGCCGAAAAGTTTGAGTCTGGAGATAGATGATGATATCTTCGTACAATAGGTCATCAAAACTGATCAGAAAAAGGGATTCGTCAAGCAAGGAATCCTCTGCCACATTTTCTGTCTCAGTGGAGGGAAGGTCACATATCGATTCGACAAAAACCAAAGATTTCTTAGACTTAGCGTGTTCAAACTCTAAGTCAAACTCTTGGAGAATCACTATCCATTTGGAGTACTTGCCCCCTAAAAATTGTCGCGTAAGGATGTGTTGCATAGGGTTGCAATCAGAAATAATAGTGGTTTTGCGTAATAGGATATAATGACGAAAACGTTGGACAACTTGCACAGCTTCCAAGTCCAGTTTCTCCACATGTAGGTATTTGGTCTTGGTAGTCATAAGACTCTGACTTAAATAGTATATCACATGTTCATCATATGAGTCATCCTTTGGGACTAATACCATGGCAATGGTAGAATCTGAAGCAACTAAATAGAGGAAGTAGTCCCGACTATAATCAGGGGGAAACAATAATGGCGTACGGGTTAAGGCAAGTTTCAAAGCTTCGAAGGATTTGTTAGTAGTATCATCCCATACGAACTCGTAACCTTTCTTGAGTAACCAGGTGAATCCTTTCGTCAGTTCAGCATAATTGGGGATGAAACTACGCAAAAAATTTGCCTTCCCTTGCAAAGTTTGGAGCTGGCGTAAAGTGGAAGGAGGAGGTAGATTAAGGATACCCTCAACCTTCAAAGGGTCTACTTGAATCCCATGTAGCGGCACAATAAAACCAAGCAAACGGTCGGACTCCACACAAAAAATGCATTTATGTGGGTTTAAGCGGATACGATAATAACGACAACGTACAAAAATGGCCCTCAAATGTGTCGGGTGATCTTGACGACGCATGGAATGCGCCAGTAGATCATCAACATAGGGTTACACAATGTGATTAATATCATGGAAAGCATAAGACATAGCACGCTGGAAAGTCGCGCCAGCGTTCTTCGGACCAAAGGGTAATTTCCAGTAAGAAAAGGTGCCCCAAGAGAAAATGAAAGTGGTCTTGTGTTGGTCCATGGGTAGAATATTGATCTGATTATAACAGGAGAAACCATCCATTAAAGAGAAGATTTCACTGTCGGCACAGTCGTCGACGATCTGGTTAATGAATGGGTTCGGGTAATTGTCCTTAGGACAAGCCTTATTTATGTCCCTATAATCTACACAGACGCAGATGGTACCTTGTTTCTTATTCACTAGAATTAGATTGGATACCCAACCAGTCAAAGCCACAGGATAAATAAAGCTGACTTTAAGAAGTTTTTCAACTTCAAGCTTGATAGCAGCAGCTTTGCGTGTGTGCACTTGGCGAAGTCTCCGTCGAACAAGTTTAGCGTCCGGGTATGTCTTAATCTCATGTACAACGATATCATGATCGATACCTGGCATATCTTCGTAACTCCAAGCGAACACATCGTAGAACTCTTGGAAAAGGACTTTATACTCGTGGACCTCGTCAATAGAACAATAGGCTCCAATATGAACATTCTCCGCGACTCCGGGTTTAATGGATATGTCGAGAGGGACGGTAGGTGAAATGTTGCTCAAGTTCCCTTCATACAAAACATCATGTGATGACTCGGGAACTGAAGAAATAACAACAACGGTCAACGGAGTGGAAATCCGTTGGTAACTCTCGATGGTGTCACATTCTAGGAAGAGAATGGAGCGGTGATGCCCATCGTCCTAGGGAGTGTCTTCCATAGACATGACTGACATGATCTTCTCATCCATAGGAAAAATTGCGTGAAACAGATTGGGAGATGAATCACAGAGAGAAGGAGAGGAAGGGGTTGCTGATTGAATATCTTGGTAAGCGGATTTGACTGGACTTAAAGGCATCTGGTTGCCATAACAGAGGTGATCACTAGGGTTAGGTACTACCCATGGGTCATATGACACAGGGGTTTCACGAACAATGGTGGATATCATGTTAATAGAGGCAACAAAAGGGGGAGAAATATCAGGTGGTGGGATTGGAAATGTACCCATCAAAGTAGAATCTTTCAAAAGACCCACACTGACATTCTCGTAACCAGGGGGTGTCTTCAAAATGAAGGGAACGTTGCTAGTACAAGAATCAAAATTGAAGAAGTCCAGTTGGTCAACAATAACGACCTTTCCTTGGTGCAGGAAACGTAACACACAGAAAAGGGTAGACACAATTGCACGCATGGAATCAATCCAGCTACGACCAAGTAAAAAGTTATAATCAAGAGGTGCATCGAAGACCTCAACCTCAACATTGACCGACTTACCTTCCAATGTAATAGACAGCGAGGGAAGAACACTGTAGGGTTTAAAGCCTGTACCATTGAAGACCTTAAGTGTATTGTGTGATTCGAAGAAGTAGGAGAGCCAATGGCTTTCCAACAAGTGACAGACATGATGCAAGTCAAGGCTCCTTCGTTAATAACAGTTCTGCAGATATTCTTGTTTTCAACAACAACGTGGATCTGAAATGCTAACTGAGGAGGGAGCCTTGGAACGTGATCTTCCAAGTCAAAGATTATGAGATTAATATCTGTGGGGTCAATTCCACCAATGGATTTTAACAATGCCTTTCATTGAGCAGGTCATCTTTGAAGGACTTCGAGAGCTGACATCACAGAGGGTGCTTGCGCAAGATCTTCTACAATACTGTAGTTTTGTGCAGCACGAGCGTGAGGGTTGAACGTAGACTTTCAAACAACACCCTTGGGAGGAGGGCGAAGAACTGTTTCAAGAATTGGTCTTTCGAGATGAAGAGGACCGTTGGGAGGTGAAGTTGAGGGAAAAGGTTGAACCAATGAAGGTGGTATATCATCAAATTTCTTCTTTGACAGAGAGTAATCCTTGGCTCAACTCCGTTCTTTTTAAAATCACCAGTACACATAAGGACATAGGATGAGGTAGAAGGAGAAGTTTGGTCATGAATGACCGGTTGGGCTTGCTGCTGAGAAGTGAAAGGTTGTGACAAAATGACAGGTGTGGGAGGTTTTTCGCGCCCTTGGAGGAACTTAGTAACCTCGGCGCGTCTCGAACAATATTTCATGTAATGATCGTCACCACAAATAAAGTTGGGGTAACGAGGTTTACGTTTATCTTTATCATCAACGGTTTGCCTCTTGGATTTATCAGATTGTGGATTGTTATTCTTGTCCTCCTTGTTCTTACCCTTACCTTTCTTTTTATTTTGATTCTTTCTGGTAGGCGTGTATTGAACAGAATTAACTTCGGCAGTATTACCGGTGGAAGGAGTAGAAGCAGGAGTATTTTGGGCATTAGAATTAATAGGTTTGGGAGTGGTGGGACCGGTGTGTTTGGATTGGGCCTCAGTGTGAAAGGTTTTGATCACACCATCAACAACATGAGAGGTTGTTGGAGGTTTTGGCGTAGGGTTTGTGGAAGGACGAGGAGAGTCATGGATCAAATCGTAAAGTGTTCCTGTTTGCGAATAAACGAGGTTAAAATATTGAGCACGACTGATCCTCTGCTCTTCAGTGACAACACCACCCATGGCGACATCACGAGAGATAGGTCCAATGAGTGATTTGGTAAACCACTTGGCCAACAGTTGATAAGGAAGAGGAACTTTGATTAAACGTCTTCTCCTCCATTCATGGATGTGATCAGAAATATGAGTGGATGAGGATTGCTTAATAGAACTCAAAATTTCAGTTCTTGTCTCGTCTCGTATCGGTAACTGGTAATGTCATAAAGGCCATGTCTAGTGTGTTAAAATCATTGAAGAAACCTCGCGGTAACTCAATGCACCATTTTGTTGTCGAACCCGTGAGAGTTCGTTGGAAAAGTCATAATCTGATGGAGTCATCCATCAAGGAGTTGGATGAACACCACAGATGAAAAGTCATAACATGATTATTCAGATCTTCTCCTGCTCGACCGTCAAATTTAGGAATGTTAGATGGTATCTTGGCCGGTATGACGAGCCAATAAGGAGAATGTAAGATAGGATCGTTCAAAATCCTAGACAGGTCAGGTAAATCCAAAGTGGCTAGAAAAGGCAACTGTTGATTCACTTGTGGAAACTGGTAGTTTTGAGGGGGAAGCCCCATAGGTATACCAGTAGGACCATAAGCAGTCTGCAAATAATTAGATAGTCCTGACATATATGGTTGTGGAGGATTTGGAGGCATATACCCACATGGTTGGGTTGATTAGAGATGTTCCCTTGGAAAGGAACACTAGATTGAACGTTCAGACCCCAAGCGGGATTCAAAGAACCCAGATACAGTTGACCGAGGTTGGGGGGTACAAAAGAGTTAACTTGAGGATGTTGCCCCCCACCCGGTTGCAGATTTCCTTGGAACATAAGTTTCCAAGGTAAAGATGGTACCATAGGTGCGTTCTGTCCATAAAGTGGGTTATGTATTCCAACCTGAGGTTGCCCCCCAAGTCGAGGTTGTGCCCCAATTCGAGGTTGTTCCCCAATGTGGGTTTGACCTCCAATAGGAATCTGGAAACCATAAGTGATAGGAAGATTGGTGCCTCCAAAAATATTGGAGCCACTAGGGCCAGATCCTCCAAGCGGGGGTGGAGGAGGAACGTATGACCCTCCTGAGAGAACCTGGGAAGGTGTAGAAACAAAACCAACAGAAACACTATACCCAGGAGGAATAAAAATTCCAAAAATTCCAGATGAAACCTGGTAGAGGCAAAAACAAAAGTATTCAGAGCTCTATACCCAGGGGGAAGTGATAGATTTGATCTAGGTGGAAGTGGTGTCCCAATTGGAGCTTGGGAGATAACCACATTTCTAGTAGGAATTGTAGTAGCTTGTGGGACTATAGTAGAATGGGCCATTTGGAGAGTAGGAATCGAGTGAGAACCAATCAACAATTGGTTTGAAACGGTGATGTCATTACTAGTAGTGCCAATAAAATGGTTTAAAGGTATCGTATAGATGACAAACGTCTCAGACACTTGTGATGCCATAGGTTGATCATGACTCCCTCCTAGGTTACCGTATAGATCACGTACTGTCAAAGGGATAGAACCAAAATTAGAGGTTCCAACAGTGTGAGCCGGGATCCCGAATGGTTCACTTGGAAAAAGTGGATCCTCTACTCCAGATCTGACATTAGGTCCAGTAGGTATTCCAGTATTATCAACAACAACAATTTCTCCATATGAGTTCATGCGATGTATGCGCACGTTTGGTCTAAGAGGGGGAAGTATGAATGCCTCTAAAGAGTTCGAAACGATTTGAAATCCTTCTAAAGAATGTGTGCTCCCAACCTCAAAAGCTACTTTGTTGTTGACTGCTCCCTCAGGACAGCCTTCTGGTGAGTTAGGAGGTAAGGGTTGGTAATCACCTGGATTTTCCGGGGGTATCCCTTGCATCCTATGTGAACGACGAAGGGCGATGTTGCTCGATCTAAGTAAAGAACAAAAGAAATCTATGGCCGATTAGAGGAAACAAATAACACTCACTAACAAAATCTAGGAATCAAACCAAACAAACAAAACCTTCTTATTTCAAAGTCACTAGTTGGTGATGAAATCCAACATCGCGAAGTCAAGACAAGAAGGGGTTGGGATAAGAGGGTGGAAAACTTACGTTGACGACCTTCTTAATGGTCTTACACCCTCGCGCAAGCTCCCACACATAATCGTGGGCTCCAAGAAGCCTGAGTGAGTTTGGCCAACGTCGATTCCAAGTGCCATGAAGACTTTCCCCTCCACAATCACCTCATGTAAAGACCCTAAAGAGATAGGCTACTAAGGTTACCAACTACAACAATGATGCCTGGGGAAACAGTCGACAGTCCGATCCACGCGCAAAGGCAGGGTATCTAGCTCGAAATCAACTAGAAAGGATTCCACTCATAATTGTGGGTATACCTTTAAGCGACCCCCATAATACACACAATGTCTACACCAAGACCAACAAAGAAAGGTGAGTAACTCTGTTAGTCTCAATGTGACCTCAGGTTTGACCCTTGTGTGAGAAGGGCTTCCCAGGACAAAATGTAGCAATTGGATTTAAACTCTCCCTATCACAGGATACTATTGTGCATTTTAATGCTTTGGAGAGTGTGCCTTACAACCTATTCCAAAGTGCTATCCTAGCAAATGTTGGTGAAAAAGATCCCTAGAAAATAAAAGTTACTAACAAATTTTAAATTTACGTCGTGTTTTAGAGGTTGTTGCTTACTCAAAGAGGGAGGTGGAAGTGAAATTGTTGATGTTAAGACCTTGACCTAATAAAATGCAAGAAGAGATGAATGTGCAATTTTCAATTCGATGAACTCTAGTTACAGTAGGGAGAAGGTATTTCTTTCGAAGTACAACAAGCTATGAATTACAATTCCTTAATTTTGAATGAACACAATTCCAAACAATCACAAACTATAAAATTCTCCAATTTTTTATATTTTGAATGTAAAAAAATTTCTTGCAAGAGATTACTACAATGAACAAATGATTCGAATTCTTCCTTTCCCAAATCAAATCAAAGATATAAAGGTGAAAGGAAAGTGTAATAAAAGAAAATCAATACACTCACAACACAATTCCCAAACTAAGTTCGTAATGTAGACAAAAATGAAAAAGACAAAAAAATCTTTTGATGGAAGCAGGCAAAAAGTATTTCCTAATCAACAAACAATCTGATAGATAGAATGAATCCAAAACTTTAAAACAAACCAAATACCCTCTGTCAAACAAGCACCTAGATGAAGATCTGAGATTATATCCTTGTGGTGATGAGTATGAGTAAAAAAACTTGCAAAAATGCAAAGAAATATTTTCAATCACTGAAAAACAATCAAAAGCAAGTTCTAAACTAAGGAATCAATCAAACAGGGGTATAAGAATTTTACCCTAGGCTACTAAGGCAAATCTGGGTAGTAAAAGACAAAATGACTTACTCCATCAAAACCTACAAGAGTCGTCACAGGTTGGGTATAGGACACAGAGCGACGAGCTAAGGTCGTTGCAGGCCACTGGCAGAGCAGAGTGCGATGTCTTCGCACTGGATTGGCTAAGTACAAAGCGACGTCTCAAGGTCGTTGTAGGCTGTTAATGAGATACAGTGCGACGAGGTCTGTAAATTTGAAAAATTTGGAAGAAAGACAAAAAATCTAAAGGAATGTTTAAATCCAATGAGTCTAGATGGATCACCCACAGACTCAGAGAATGAAAGTTATCAGAGAAAAGTAGGCTAAAGGCAAATGGGAAGCAAAAAATCAAAAGGAGGTCGTATCCCCAGTATGGTCGCCAATTTTGTTATAGGACTTATTGGTAAATGCAAACATAAACAGATCTCCCTAGATTCACCTAGATCTAGAACAAAATAGAACAGGACATGACGTTTTCCCTAAGCTCTAATCATTGAAATTACCATCAAACAAGAGATGTGCAACATACCATTTAAATATCGCTTCCTCTTGTCGTTGTCATCCTAGATTCACTCCAGTGCTCCTATGATATTGAATCTGCAAGGGAACACAAGCCAACCAAAGTGAAAGCAATATGGCATATTCAAAGAGAACTTATATATGTGATCAAGGAAACATACAATAAAATGAGATAAGTTTTATGAGAAAGAAACATATCACTGTATCATATTAAAATGAAATTGGAGATTACAACCAAAGCCTTGTTGTTGCAAGGTCCCCTTCCAATGACCCTTTGCTCCAACACACACACTTACTCCAATCCTTGAATGAAGAAGATCCACAATGACTTGATAAACTGAAATGAAGCTCTCAAGTATGAACTGAAGTAGAATTGCTCATATAATTCTTAGCCTATTCAATGATAATCTTGCTTGAATCAACCTTCATCAACCTTAGCCTTTTCCATGAGAAATCCCTCTTTATATAGGGGAAAGAGAGATGGTTGAAGAGATTAGGATGATCCCACCAAATCAGAGAAGCGAGTAGGATCCCAACCATACGGATGCCACTTCATCTTCTAGAATATCCCCTTCTAGAACTTTTGTAAAGTTAGACCTTTTATTAGCTTCTTGACATCGTCACACCCTAGCTGTAGAGTAGCCTGCAGAGACGTTGCAAATCAACTTTAGGGCAAAGGGCGATGACCAGGCATCATCCCACCCTATTTATGGTGCAGCCTATGACGACCCTCCTTAATAAGGTTTTTGATAAGAGAAAGTCAGTCACCTTTCTCATGAATATAGGCTCTTTTGGGAACATGAACACATGTTTGTCAATGGATCATGAAGATGACCAAAATAATGTGTAACAATTGGAGATAAGGAAAACCTATTGTGTGGTTAATATTTATGGTCATGTTGAGTCCTAAACACATCCTTAAAATTTTCAATTTTTGGGGACCACTTTTTCCTTTTAATAATTTGCACCTTCTTCTTTTCGATTTACATAGGTTGCATATTTTCCCTTTGTTAAGTTTATGCATTTTTTTCCTTTGTTTTCTTTGCATTTAAAATTCTCAAGAAAACCCAAAAAATCTCATCTTTTACATTGGGAAAGGAAAACAAAAGATATAATTGAAAAAGAGCAAAATCGCAACATTCTCCAAAATGTATGAACTCATCGAAGGATCGGGTCGAAATTCCAAGCAAAGTGATTTACAAAACCCCGATGCTAATGAGAGTCTAAGAGAAGTGCCAATGATCGGGATCGACATAAAGTCAAGTGAGATCAAAACGTATAAAAAATTCCACCCATTGTCAATTAGACCATCGGGCATCGAAGTAATGTATTGGAGTTTTAAATAATTAACATATTCTGCCAATCACCAATGAACCATTTACATAGGTGGAAATCTCATGGGTTTGGTGCAATAGTTAACGTATTTTGTCGATGATTGATGACCCTGGTTTTCCAAAAGAATGAATCCTAATCGTTCGATCACGAACAAGGATCGATCTTGCCCATTGAAATCCTCAACATGAAATACATCCCTTTTTAAGGGCCATAAAAAATCCACATCATCTGCCATGTCCACCTGCCACGTTATCAATCGTACACTGCAACGTCACTTCATGTACCTACCATGTCGATCGCCACAACAACGTGCCACATCATATGTTGAGGGGGCCTCTTAGGCCCTAATAGTCATCACATACATGTATTATTAGACATTAGACATAGAGTGGATAAATTCAAGTAAATATATATGAATGTATGTAATAAAGGATAAAAAACACCTAAACGAATGATTGGTTGGAGTGCGTGCAATTGCTCCAACCATTTACATATTGTATAAATAACCCTAAAGGAGGAATAAGAAAGCGATTGGATATCCTTCCCCCCATTTATCTCCTTCTTTCTTGGGATTATGTGTGTGTCTTGATGYGCTTAATGAGTCTCTTAAATGTTTGCCCTAATTCCTTAGACTACAACATTTTGGTTTTGTTGCTTGTGACTTGATCTGGGACAATTTGTTGAGATGCTCGTGGAAATAAAGAATTTTCCATTGAAGACGATCTTGGAGCGACCTTCTTCTTGCTTGATGAGAGTCACACGGAAGAAGCCTGCATATAAGAACGAGAAAATACAAAACCAAAGATAAGTATATCTCTAGAGAATAAAATAATAAGAAAGTCGTTGCTATAGATATTCACTTCTAAAGATGCTTACGAAAAATGATTGAAGAACGCTGGTAATTATTTTAAAAGTTTATTATGGACCATTTTTGTTGGTGTTTCATGTAATATGAGTTTGAAAGAGATGAAAAAGATTCACATGTCAAGGGTTTGCATGTAAATAAAATAAACTAATGCTCTGAGCGCAATTTATTGTTGATGAGGAGACTTAGTTAAGAATGAATTTAAAAACAAATGTATGGGCACGAGCACAAGGTTTGCAAGGAATTTCCCATGGTTAAAAACATAAACAACATCTTAAAATGCATGGAGGGCCCATTACAAAGGCATAGTACACAAGTGAAGTCTTTACAAATCTTATTGCTTGGTTTTATATGAATTGAGATGTGTTTGTTGGTGGTAGAGACTTTATCAACTCTCCTAAAGTCAGTCAGATATTTGGTGAGTTAGTTGGAGTATGGAACATGTGTTTATGGGAACAGATGGGCTAGCGAAAGCAAGAAAACCTTGTGGAGTTGGATCCAGGACGTGGAACACTTATGGATGACTTTCTTTGGGACACTACAAAGTTCAAGGATTTATCGTAGAGTATTTATGTGCATTTGGTGGAGTGCAATCCTATCTTGAGAAAATTTCAGCATAATGCATCATGATATATGTGATTAAGCACAAACTCCATGCCTGCTAGAGTGATTGCACCACTGTGGTAGACGATGGTTTAATGAGTTGATGGCATCATGTTTGAATAATTTTTTGGTGAGTATATGTGAGGAGATAATGTGTTGACTGTGTGGTAACTCTTACGAGTAAGTGCATTGAGTCTGTATCCATGTTGGTATGCATATTGACAACCCTAGTCAGATTTTAATGTTCCTTTGAAGGTTTTAATACTTTGAGGGTCTATGTGCATTAGAAGATACATGGTCCAACCATCGCTCAGTATGGGCATACTATATTCTTGGAGCACGCATAATTTTTCTTGGCATTGGAAAGAAAGGGAGTGTTGTCCCAACATTCAAGAAAGGAAACAGTACACACTCTCCTCACTTTGGGCGATGATGGGGATAACCATGCTCTGGATAAATTGTAGTACTTTGTTGGATATGATTTTTTTTTGCTCTGACAATGCAATACTCAACTAATTGATAAGTGATGGAAGAGATTTGATATCTATTCAAGGGCCATAAGCAGAGGATAGGACAATCAAGCAAACTCAATAATAATAATAATAGATCAACCAAAGTTTCCTCTCGATGTGATATTATTTCAATATGATTAAATTATACATACTATTTTTGGCATGGAATGGTCGATGCACTTCATATGTTATTGGATTGAATTCCACACTATAAGAAAATACTCGGTGGTCGAAGACGAAGAGGGTTGGATGTACTCTCTACTAATCTTGTTTCAAGAACCCTGCCTTGGCACATATTAACTTGAGGGTGATAACAAAGGAAATATGAAAGATGGGCCTTCTATGTACATTGGAGGAACTTAAAAAAATCCTTAGTATGACATTCAAATTGCATGATCAAGATAGAATCAAAAGAAGTAAGGCTTCAGAATTCAAGTCAACAGTCCACATATTTTGTAATGTTGTCACCCATATAAATGGAGTATGATGAATAATGTACTACATGAAGGATAATAGTTTAGTTGAAGTTGAGTAAGTCTAAAGATACTCTAGTATGAAAAAGGAAAAAAAAAAATGTTGTCAATTGAGTCTGAGTCAATCAAGTATCATTTAACCAAGTTATATCAATGTAAAATTGAGATCATGTCTAATGTAAGGAGGGGGTTAAATATGTGTCTTTCAAAGGTAGGCGATCCCCTCCATCATTGTAACATAAGTCAGTCTTTAGTTGACGAGATCGGTCCTTCACCGACGTAAGTCAATATTCAATTGAAAATACTTAGTTGATTTTGTAATGTTCATGTAAAGTCGTAGTCAAGTCATCCTTCATATAAATGCAGACTCTGTTTATTTTCAGAGACTAGAAAAAATTAGAGAAGCACATCCAAGTTTGACGAGTAAAGCAAAGCAATAAACACATAGCAGTTGAGAGAGCATGACGATCGTAAAATGTTGGCAGCGGTCGAAGGCAGTCCAGAAAGAGACATATCTTAACAGACCCACACACGAGAGCTGAAAAGAAAAGATGATGAGAGAAGAATGACTAGATTAATTGAACTCCCCGATATAAAAGTTGCAGAATAGTTCCCGAGTTGTGACCTCGAAAGCCAAAAAGTAGAGAAATGGTAGATTGGCAAAGCACAGAGTAAGACACTCACATGGGCTAATGAACCATCCTGCTACGATTGTTGTGTAGGTTAGAGATGAGCCCAAGACAAGCCACTCACCACTCTAGAGGCACCAAAGAGAAAGGTGTAACAATAGGATCAAGAGGATCATTGTTGGGTGGGAGCAAATCGCTGCGAGACTCACTGACTGCACATGTCACTACCAGATTGAAAACAAAGGCCAAAGAGTAACAGGTCATTAGTTATCTACGCACTTTCTTGAGACGAGCAAGGATTTGAGTGTGGGGGAGATGTTGAGGGGGCCTTTTAGGCCCTAATAATCATCACATACATGTATTATTAGACATTAGAYATAGAGTGGATAAAATCAAGTAAATATATATGAATGTATGTAATAAAGGATAAAAAACATCTAAAYGAATGATTAGTTGGAGTGGGTGCAACCGCTCCAACCATTTACCCATTGTATAAACAACCCTAAAGGAGGAATAAGAAAGYGGTTGGATATCCTTCCCCACAATTATCTCCTTCTTTCTGGGGATTATGTGTGTGTCTTGATGTGCTTAATGAGTCTCTTGAATGTCTGCCCTAATTCCTTAGACTACAACATCATCTTTTGCACCATATTTTTTCCACATAKATGCCACATCATATAACACGTCACCCACCATGTCAATCGCCATGTCATTTACCACATTATCTTTCCCACTACCTACCTACAACGTCRKATGCCACGTCACCTACCGCTTCATTACGATACAAATTTCTCTTATTATCGTCGACAGTTGAGGGTTTTTGATGGAGTGTTTTGGTAAGTATACACACCGTTCTGCCGACGCCGATGAACTCATCGGGCATTGACATGATCCACAATATTTGAAGTTTCCCGTGTAAACATGTTCTCCCGATCTCTGATTAACTATCGATGTCAACCCATATCGCTTCAATGCTTAATATGTCATGACTAATCGCTAATTTCGATGAAACTTTGCCAATGAATGAATCTAACTGTCTAATCACCAACACGAACAAATCCTGACCATTGATAGGCCACATGAATTGTGCTAAAAAATTCCATGCTTTTTCCCGAGCGCAAAAAACGTCTAAAAGGTCGTTGATGAGAGAAAAACTTGTTTTCATATTTTTGTGATAAATTTTGATTTTCAACTTCAGCTGAGGCATGAATTATACCATTAGAAAGGTATCTCCGAGCTCTACAACTTTGTAGTTATAAGTTTTGTGAGATTCTGCATTATTTGTTTATGGTTTTTGAAATAAATCTATGACATGTAAAATTCTTATGGTATTTTCATGATAAATTTTGATTCTAATCCCCGTGTTGAGAATTCCTTATATCATTGAAAATGTATTGTCAAGAGCTACAACTTTTATTTTATAATTTTGTATTGATTTGACACAATTTGTTTCATGTTTTCAAAATAAAGGAAATCGGGCTCAGGGAAGTGACTTGCATATGACATTTTAAGATCAAGTAATTGATTTATCTGATAAATTTGTTACGAAAAAGATATTTGTATTCCTAATACACATTTTTTATGATCCAGGGACATGCAAGGGGAATCATGTAGCATGGTGAGAAGAATTTCAATGTTGTATGTTGTAAGCTTGTAGATTTTCGACAGTAAACAAACACAAGCATCAAAATAGAGTTGGAAGAATTGTTAATTGGGTGCATGAACATTCTAATTTTAGAAGTGGATGATTATTGAAGATTGAATAACAAATCAGTTGAAGTTCATTGTGCCTAAAATAAATAAATAAAATCAAATTAAAGATGCAATCATGAGGTTGCTAAAGAAAAAACAACAGGTTGAATTATTTAATCAAAGAAAGATTTATGAGGTGGAGCATGCATGAATTGAAGTCAACAATTAATTGGAGATGGGGCTAAATGCACAGATTTTTGCATGGATGATTTATCGAGACTTTGGTTCACTGAAGATGGAAATTACACGAGGAGATTGCATGACTTTTAATAAAGTCAATTTTATTTTTATTCCATAATTAAATTAGTTTTTATCTTACAAATAAAGAGATAAACCTCTGAGTAAAGGGGTCTTTGATCTCTCAAATTATTTTCAAGAGATCGATCTCTAGAGGGATTTCAAGACGATTGTAAGAGGAGGATTATTTTGATGTTGAATTCAAAAACTCTTTTGGAGTCGAGACATTCTTATTTGCTGAAATTTTGTGTGTTTATTCATTATTGTCAATTATTCTACAATTGATTAAATATTACATGCATCTAGTAAGAATTTCAACACTATTGAGTTATCTTAGTTGGTTGCATGAATTGTGGGATACTTTCGGTAAACTATTATTTGATTTATTAGTTAATCTTCTTTTTATGTTATCCAAGATATTCTGGAATTATTTCTGAATGTCTCACAATTAAATCTTATCTCTTTCTGTTGTTAATTAGTTATTGTTTCTTTGATGCTATTTGAGGAGAAATGTATTCGTAGTGGAATCATATCTTTTGGAATATAAATTCTTAGATAGTTTTCATTAACTATTGCCATAGGTTAACCTCAACATGGATTTTTCCAAAATCCTTAGTTTACTTATTTTCTATAGTAGAGACTTAAAACACAAAACAATAAAAAAACAAAATTAGATAACTTTGAAAGCTCATCGAATGGTTGTCAGACCATTAACCCGAAGGATTATTCCATACCAAACATGGAAGAGTCTAATTAGTCCTAGTCCTTGGCTTTAATCCGTACTATTGAGCAAAGGGAATTTAGCCCCCTCAACATGTCCATATGTTGATAGGAAAGTAATAATAATAATAATAATAATAATAATAATAATAATCAAATTTTAAGGTCAAGGCCAAGCCAAACACCAAATTGGTGTATGAGACCCCCTTGTTTGAATTATGCGAGTGTAGGGTGGATCTTAATTTTGTTACCATAAGGGTTGAGGTGTGGAGGGAAGTAGCAAGAATGGACAATTTAGTGGATTTTTTCCTACATAAAATTGAAGAAGCTTGGTTATGTGATGTAGAACCAATTAGATTAATGCCTACATGGAGGAATTTAAGAGAGAGCGAAGAGGGCATTTCAAAGGACTTCATAGATTTCTAGTTTTTTAGGTTGTTATCACAAGATAAGATATTATTCATTCTTGGGTTGGCAAATGGGTACTTCAAATCACTTACCAATCTTGCTAATTTAGGTAGAGGAAGATGAGGAGAAATTGGTTAGTCCCTTAAATTTAATTCTTTCTAGTTCTCGAATGAAGTTTTTGTGAGTTTGGCCGATGAAGAATGGAGGCCTTTCTAAATAGGATATACAGTGCATAATTTTTTTGAAAACCTTAAAAGAGTCAAGAAGGTAGTTATAGCCTAGGCGATATAGAAATACTTAAATTATCAACAACAACTGACAAAAGTTGAATTGCAAATAACACAGATATATGAACAAAATAGTCTCGAGGTCTTCTCTAATGAAAAGAAGGTTAAGCTTGAGGATTTGGAGGGTGTCAAGAGAAGAATCTTGGAATGAGAAGAACCTAAGTAGATATTGAAGGGAAACACCATATGGTTGGTTCAAGGTGATAAAAACATTAAATTTTTCCAAATCTAAGCAAAGAAAAGGAAGAATATGAATACAATGAGGTGATGGAAGTGTATAAAGGTAGGAGGGTGAAGATATTTCAAGGCATAACTGATTTTGGGGTTTCCAGTTTTAGAAAAATTGATCTGTAAATTGTCGTGGATATTCCACTAGAATAGTTCACCACAACAGATCTAATAAATAAAACTGAAATCTACACTATGAACGTTAAATTCTTTTAGATTCCAAAATATTAGTTATTGATTTTCAACTTATGCATGAAATAGATGAAATGTGGAAAATAAAGAACATTAAAATACAATCACACATCATCCACAAAATAACACAAATATTTGCTCAGGGAAACCCTTACGAGAGAAAATCCAGCTAGAAGGTGAGGCTGCTTTACTCTCTTTTCTATAATATGGAAATAATGCAAGTACAAAGGAGAAGGCACTCTCTACGGAGTTACTCTTGATTTGTGGCCTATTAGGTTGCTACAGAACATTAACCCCCTCTGTTATGCTCTCTAATTTCTCACTCCCAATTGTTCTGCTATGCCATGGAACAAAATACAATAGCATCGAGTGGAACCCCTTCTCCTCATAGCGTCCTGGTATTTAACATAGCTCGATAGCCATCTAGGGGTAGGTTTTTTATTTCCTTAACCCTTGATTGTGATAGGGTTTTGGACCTTCTAGAATCTTCTTGAAATTACATAAAGGGCTAGCCCCATATGCGTGAGTAACAGGGGTTGATATGGCATCCTCTCGTACCATGGTGGTCAACATGGTAGGTCAACTTGTGAGAGGCATAACTTTTGCATATGAGCTCTGATTGACGTGATTTTTGCACATTTGAAAGGGCTCGATGCGTAGAATAACGTTGCTGGGTCTAAAGAATGCCGGGATAGTTTTAACCCCAAAAACTGTCGTTTGATATCTCAAAATGGCTCTGCAAGGTTTCGAACCCCAATTTTCCAAACTGGGATCTACCACTAAAATGACCCTGCAAGTTGATTCCTAAAAATTTTCCACTATGAAAGCATTGAGACAGGAGACAAATAATATAATGATCCAATCAAAATCATACCTCCCCATTTAGAGAGACTTTTGGTCCCCAAAAGATTTATTGAATGAGGTGAGGAATTTTTTCCTCAACCTTCTCCTTGGAGTACCACTTTGCTTTACTTGGAAGTTGTCCTTTCAACCCAATCTGCCAAAGGTCATGCTGCCTTTGTCTTGTAGTTCTGGATCGCTTCTGCAAAGCTATGTCCTCTATCAACTTTGCCCAAGCATCTAGTGTTAAATCATCTATGTAAGGTAGAACCTGCTCGTCCTCCTAATCCAACATGGAGGGCTCATATAAGTTGAGATTCTTCACATTCATTGCTGAGTAAATGTGCATGTATGGGGGTATACTGAGTCTATAGGCGTTGTCTTCCACCTTTTCCAATACCTCAAAAGGACCATACTGCAGAGCCTTGATATTCGTACCAGGACCCTATAGTCTTTCCTCATTCAACTGTAACCATACTATGTCTCCCACTCTAAATGTTCTCTTTGTTCTGTGCTGGTCATGTCGAGCCTTGTCCTTTTCTTGCAACTGCTTCAATGTCTCTTGTACTTGCAAATGGATCTGCCTAATCTTCTCAACAATTTTTTCTACCTTTAATGCATCTCTCGTGAGTTCCTCCCTCACCCCTACTTGATGTTCATATACAACATCTAAGGGTGAAGGCGACAAATATCCAAAGCAAGTTTCAAAATATTAGTTGCCAATAGAAGTGTGGACTGCTATGTTATAAGAGTGTTGTATATAGATTGGATTTTCATCCTAGGTCTTTGGATGCTTTTGATTGTAACCCCTAAAAATATGCACCAAAGTCTTGTTGACTACTTCTGTCAACCCATATGTCTATGGATGGAATGTTGTAGACCTCTTCAACTTAATGTCCATCTTCTCCCACAAAGTAGTCTTAAATGCACTGAGAAATTTAGTATCTCTATCTGAGATGATGCTCCCCGGTATCCCAAAGTGCACCCAGACTTTCTTAAATAAAATTATTTTTGCTTCTTGTCTGTTGATGGTCTTTTTACAAGGCATGATAATGCACATCTTGCTGAACCTATCAACTAACACTCATGTCCCTTCTRGTTTGTTGGTAATCCTCCCACAAAATCCATGGAAATTCTTTCCCAAGGTCGAGTGGGTACAAGTAAGGGATGGTATAGACCTTGCCTCCTATTGTTGGGCTTGCTGGCACAACAAAGTATACATCCTATAATATACCGTGCTACATATTCTTGCATTCTGGGCCAATACACATACCTATGTAAGTTGGCAATTGTCTTCCCAACACCAAAATGTCCTATAGCCTTGGAGGTGTGAGCCTCTTTGATAAGATCCAATCATTCACCTTTAGGAACACAGAGCTTGTCGAGCTTGTAGAGTAAACCATTCTAGAAATGATAGTCATCCTTTCCATCACCTTATTCTATATGAATTTGGCCATGTAGCTGCTGAAACACCTCCTTGAAGTCCTCATCATTTGTGTATGTCTCTTTGTATGCATCATGGGTAAAAGGCTCCATGTGCACAAGAGTTCCCAAATCTGTAATCTTGGATGTTGGTGGTCGTGAAAGCATGTCTTCCAACTTGTTTGTTCTACCCTTCTTATACTTTATGACCAAATTAAACTATTGTAAGAACCCCATCCATTTGTAGTTCCCGGTTAGTTGTAACTTACTTTCGTCCTACAAATACTGGAGCAGTTGGTAATCTGTGTGGACGATGGTCCCCTTTCCCATTAGATAGTGCTTCCATGTTTTGAAAAATTGTATCAAGGTATAGAGATCCTTGTTGTAGGTAGGGTAATTGAGAACCGCCCCATGAAATACTTTAGAATGATAACAGATGGGACTTCCTCCCTACATCAACATTGCTCCCATGGCACACCCACTTGCATCTATCTCCACTTCAAAGGGCTTCTGCAATTTTGGTAGTGCAAGCATTGGTTCTTGACTGATCTTTCTTTTCATCTCATCAAAAGCCTTCTATTGATTCTTTCCCCACTCGAAACTCTTACTGCCTGTTGTTACTGAGTGGAGTGATACAACTATTGTTGAAAACAAAGCTATGAAATTTCGTAATTATTGTGTTGTCCAAACAAAGCTCCTAACTTATGTGCAACTTGTAGGAACTGACCATTTCATGATGGCCTCCATCTTAGAATGATCTATCTTGATCTTGCCTCCACCGATCACATGCCCTAGATACACCAAAGACTGTTGAGCAAACTTTCATTTCTTGAGATTGGCCAGTATTTGGTTCTTCTTCAGGGTCTCTAACAACTACGTAAGATGTGAGATGTGCTCCTACCAGGTAGCACTATAAACCAATATATCATCCAAATAAACAATAACAAATGAATCTAGATAAGGACGTAAAACATCATTCATTAGTCTCATAAATGTAGTTAGTGCATTGCATAAACTGAATGACAGAACCAACCACTTATACAAACCTTATAATGTCTTGAAGGAAGTCTTGCAGGTATATTCTTCTTTGAATCATACCCGGTGATATCCCGATTTCAAATCTAGCTTAGTGGAGTACTTTGCATGTTGTAGCTGGTTCAATAGCTCATCAATCCTTGATATAGGGTATTGATTTTTCAGTGTAATCTTGTTTACTGCCTTGTAATCGATACACATTCCCCAAGTCTCATCCTTCTTGGGCATAATCATGATGAGTGACCCACAAGGTGAGGTACTTGTTCGAATCACACCATGCTCCAACAATTGTTGCAACTGCTTATTTATTTATTTTCTTCCAGAACAGATTGTCTATACAACCCAATATTTAGCAAGGGGGAGTCTGGAAATAATTGGATTTCATGCTCCACTTCCCTCTTAGGTTGTAGCCCTTTAGGCTGATGAAACACTTCTTTGTATGTTTGTAGCAACTCCTCTAACATATGCTTCTTCTCTTTAGTACACCCTTCCATGGATGTGTTTACTTTCAACGACTCTTCACCAGACTGATTTTCTCTTGGAAAGAGTAAAACATATTTCTTGTTGGAACTAATCAATTCCTTAGCTTGATTGGCAATTACTAGTGACAATTTTGATTTTCCTTTGTGTACGATGATGATGAAGGATTTCCCAAACTTGATGAGGTGGTATTGATTATGTCTATGCATGAAGATGGAATCCCTTGTATACATGTAGGGGCTTCCAAACACTACTTTGCATACATCTAGTAGTACTACATCCATTTCTACTTCATCTATAAAATCAATACTAACAACAAATTTAATCTTGCACTGCTTTGTTACCTTGATCTTTGCATCCTTGTTTACCCAACTCAATGGATAGGGGCTAGGATGATTGTGAACCTTGATCCAGAATTATGAGTGGAACAAATTGAAATACATATATATAACATTAATATAGATATACAGAAAACAATAACAGAGATACAATGAAACTTAACTTCTATTCAATAAAGAAATCTGTTGAAATTGTAAAATGCATAATGAAACAATCTTGCTCGAATGGTGGTAGTTAATCTCTGAGAAGAGATGTGGCAGCTATGTGTATTCATTCTCAAAACCTTACAATGAGGCCTCCAGACATTTTTAGCATCAATAAGTAATAAGAAAACCCTAGACATCTAGAAACCTAACCTTAGGAGATGAAGCGCCAAAAGTCATGTGGGCTCGAATGGGGTGAGTTGGTACATCAACTTCCCGGGGTCGTAACTTTTGCTTACGATCTCCGTTTTAAATGCACGATAGCCCATTGGAAAGGTATATTTGAGGAATACACAATATGTTTTTACACATTGACTCTGTTTATATTGTGATTATGGTGAGCCCAAAAAACGTTGTTTAGAGACTGAAAACGATCCCAAAAGTTTAGGACCCGAAAATCTAGAAAAAAATTGTCAAGATAAAAACTATATGTGAGCCAGCTGGAAGAGGTGGGTGTCCAAAGATATCCACATCGATCAATCCTCCCTCTTTAAGAAGCAATGGTCTCCATTGCATTGAATTCCCCCATAAAATGAGGAAATTTATGTTGAATTTGGCCCCAGGTGAGCCACTTGCCTTGGTGTAGGAGTTGTCCCTCTTTGACAACACGATAAACTTGAAGCTTCTATTGGAAAGTGCCCTTGAACTGTGTGTCCATGATCTGATCAGTGGATGTATGTTCCATGCAGTCAGGGTTGAGCTCTGTCGGTGGCAATTGTTTTGTTATCTCTAAGGTGTCCAATAATGGTGGAAAATATGGTTTGAAGGAGGTCCACATTAAACATTGGGTGCATGCCAAGGAAAGGGGGAATGTTGAGCTCAAAATCATTGTCACCCACAACCTTGGTGATGGTGTAAGGTCCATAGTGGAGTGGACGGAGCTTCCGATGGGACCATGTAAGACATTTTTTTTGCAAGTGCAACCAAACTTTATCTCCCAGTCGAAACTTGTGTGGCACCCGGTGTTGATCATGGCGCTGCTTGTACTTGTCACTTCTACAAAATATAATGAACCTATTGGCGGATGTGTTGGATTTGTTCAATGAATCAGGTGGCTTTGTCAGCTTCGGTTTGAGCATGGGATGATTTTTCCTAGGTGGACGCAAGGGTAGTGCAACATCCATGGGACCTAATGGTTGAAGTCCCAACCCCACCTGAAAGGGGATGTGGTCGGTTGAGCTATGTATGGATATGTTGTAACTATGTTGAACATAAGTAAGTCTCTCATCCCATGTGCATGGATGCTTGGAATTGTACATGCGCAAGATATGCACGATCATCTTGTTGACGACCTCAGTTTGGCCATCCGTTTGGGGGTGGAAGGTCGTGGATTTAGAGAGCTTAGTGTCCAACCGTGACTAGAGGCTTGACCATAATGTGTTAAGGAATCAACTATCACAATCTGAGATGATTGTATGTGGTATTCCAAAATGTACCCACACTCATTTAAAGAAGAGCTTGGCAGTGGCCTCCGCTGTGATTCTCTTCTTGCAGGCGACCATAATCGTCGTCTTGGAAAATCGATCAACAACCATGAAAACACAGTCATTTATCTGCTTGGTTGAAGGAAGGCCCAACATGTAGTCCATCGAGATGAATTCTCAGGGCCTATTGGGAGTAGGCAGAGGGGTGTACATGCCTTGTTTCTTAATGATTGGTTTGGAAATTGCGCAGGACTTGATATACTTGCTGACATCATGTTGGCGTTTCGTCCAATAGAAATGTTACTGTAGCACTGCCATTTTCTTTTCTATGCCAAAGTGTCTTGCCACTCGACTATAGTGAGCTTCCCAAATCAGCTTCGCTTGCTCACTTAATGGGACACATATATGTCCCAGTTGGCACAAAACTCGTCCTGAAGATGGAAACCAATGATAGTTGTGTTTGTGCCCAACATATGGTAGGTAGTGGCAAGGTCAGGATCTCTCTCGTAGACTTGGGGCCATCAAGAGGTCTCATGTCCACAAGAGTGTAGCACCATGGTTACAACTGGAGGTCGACTGAGGCAGTCAACGACACAATTGGTGCTCCCTGGCTTATACCTGAAGTTGAGATAAAACTATTGCAAGTATGTGGACCACTTCTGATGGAAATCATTCTGCAATTTGTCTTATGTCTGCATGAACTACAGAGGCTTATGATCAATGTGGATGACTGTCTCCTTCCCGAGAATGTAATGCCTCCATTGGTGACAGGTTTGTACAATGGAGTACATTTCTTTGTCATAAGTGGGCTACTTACGGACGGTATCTGATAGAGTCTCACTATGATAGGTCAGAGGATGTCCATGTTAAGTGAGAACTGCGCACACAACATAGTTTGAAGCATCTGTCTCAATTTCAAAAGGCTGTTGCAGGTTGGGTAATGAGAGAACTGGGGCTGAGCATAAGAGTTGCTTCAAATCATCGAATGCATTTTGTTGTGACTAGCCTCACACAAATTTTACCTTGCCAGTACCCATGGTCACTTGGCTAAGGGCCCATGGTCACTTGGCTAAGGGTACCTACGATAGAAATTGGCAAGGCCTAAGAAGCTCTGAAGCTCAGTGAGTGTGGCTGGGGCTAGCCAGTTGCAGATGACCTGGATCTTGGCTGGATCGAAATGCACCCCATGCTCATCAATGATGTATATTAGGTACTGGACCCTGTTCATGCCGAAGGAGCATTTTTCCAAATTTACATATAGCTTGTGTTGTCGTAGAGTGTACAAAACCCGATGAATATACTGCAAGTGTTCCGCCCAACTCTTGTTGAAGATGAGGATGTCATCCAAATACACCACCACAAAAGAATTGGTGAATGACTGCAATATATCGTCCATCATCCTCGTGAAAGTTGTTGGGTAATTTTTCAAGCCAAAGGGCATGACCAACCATTCAAAAATACCTTCTTTAGAATTGGAGGAAGTCTTCCATACATTGGTCTACTCTATTAGGACCTGGTGGTATCCAGACTTCAGATCAGTCTTACTGAATTATTTCCCCCCCTTGAGCTGGTCAAGGAGATCATCAATTCGGGGATTTGGGTATCGGTTCACGACTTTGATTTTATTTAGGGCCCAGTAATCAATGAAAATTCATAGTGTCCCGTCTTTCTTTTTCCCAAGCATGATGGGGCTTGCACAAGGTGATGAGCTTGGATGGATGTGCCCCTTTTTGAGCAACTCTTGGATCTGGCGCTTGATTTCATCATTTTCTGGCAGAGAGTGATGATAGACTGACCCATTGGGTAACAATGCGCCATGGGTCAGATCGATTGAGTGCTTGACCTGACAGTGCAAAGGTGTGCCAGTGGGTGAGGAGAGGATGTCTTTGTATTATTCCACAACCTTATCCACTTGTTTCTGCTACATGGAGAGACCTGTTGTGGAGGGTGATCCGAAATTGGATCGAGAAGCTTGATAGGGCTTGAAAAATGCTCAAAAATGAAAGTGCTCAGAATGCAACGAAACCTATGCCATTGCGTCCGTCTCGTCTTCCTGATTCCGGTGGTATATTTACTTTGTCAAACAGGCTCCGTATGGAGAAGATATCGCGTTCTGTCCGGAAAGTCAAACAGGCAAAAAAGGGGGATGACTGTACAGTCCATACAGTCCATGTGTCATGTTGACTGTGCAGACCGTACGGTCTGTACAACTGATGTGGCGGTTCCAGAATGTGACATGTGGCAGCTCTAGAATGCGACACATGGCAGCACCAGGAGGTGACACGTGTCAGGGCAGAATTGGACATTTGGACGTACAGTTGGACCAATCCCGAGGTGACACGTGGCACAGGTTATGTCAGCAGCTGACGTGGCAGGCTGACAGAGTAGTACGGCAGGGCTGACGCGGCAGGTTGAGGTGGCAGTATGGAAAACGACGTGGTCCAATTAGCAGCTGACACGTGGCGTATTCTGGTTGGTTGGAAAGGTGCCACGTGGCCCAGTCGTGGGCTGCCACGTGGCACCCCGAGATTGGTTCGTTGGTTGTTATATAAAATTTAGTTATGGCATGGTCGGGGGTCGAACCCATGACCTCCCGGCAGGTGAACGGACTGGCAGAACGGGCTAGCCACCCGAGCGGCCGGTGGTGCTTATTAACTCTATGGCATATTTGATATTTGAATTTGAATATTGGTCCAATCCGCGGGGAAAAGGGCCGGGGCTTAGCCCCAGCCCTCAGTTCTATACATATTACACCGGACCACGCCATAACAAAACGAGCGCCAAAACTCACGGCGGTAGCCCACGGTTCAACCCTTGGCGCAGAACCTTTTCAACGTGACCACGACCATACCATAGCGCGGGTTTATTGTAACAGTTAGGCCTGTGGGCCTATGTATGAGCCACATGACCCGGGGGTAGCGCAAAAAGGGGGCCAACGCATGAGCGCTCGGCCACATGGCCTCCCATATGACCTAGAATAAAGGAGCGCGCACGTGAATCAGGGGCCTATGCCCGATTTTTATAACCAAGTGGGTTTTTATGCCATAGTTTGGTTTTTTTATGGTTAAAATGGCTATTTTTAGCTGATTCTCTCCATTTTTGGGGGATATTGGGCATTTTTGGAGGCCAAATTCTTGGAGGAAGTTGGAGATGAGCAACCAACTTCAAGGCTATATAAACCAGGCCTGTTTGAGGCCATTAGAGAGCAGTCAGAGCAGAGTTATGCTGAAGAAAAGCCAAGCCA
>SNQJ01S0000022.1:447396-462228 GCA_010110895.2 Picea sitchensis
CATCTTCATCTATGCATTCTCATCAAGGACAATACATATTATATTACATCAATCATCAATCAATCAATCCTTTGACATCAATCAATCACTTGACATCAATCAATCAAACCATTGGCATCAATGACAACATGATCCAACAACAAATGTTTCATTTCATGATGATGATGGTTAACATCCACTAAGACCAAAATTGGTCTATCAAACCTTAATAAAAGAAAGAGATTACTTGGATTTCTTTAAAATGTTATTTCAATGATTGAAAAACATTAAGAGAATCGTTCCAAGATCACTAAATTTTTGATGACTTAGAAGGTTAGGAAGGTCGGTATTGTGACATATATTTTGAAATTGGGATCTAATATGGGTATACACAAGGCATTCTAGGAGAACATGCTTTTCATCTTCAACCCTCTTGGTGTCACAAAGGTGGCATATTATTTCTTGCCATGGTGTTTTAGAGATTTCCCAATGCCCAATTTCACTATGCAAGTCATGAGAATTAGTTCTTATTTTCACAATATTGATTCTCTTCTTTATGCTAGTCAAAACAAAGAGCTAGTTTTGATCTCCAAGGTTAGGGTTAACCACCTCCTTATAATATCTTAATTTTCTTTTATATTCTAATTCTTTATCACACCATAGATTCTCCTTAAATTTAGCTTGCACAATATTTTTAATATCATCGGTGTTTTGCATAATAACTTCTTCTTTTATTCCCCAATGATTTAGCCAAGACTTGGCATCATTATACCATCTCCACTTGAGTTGTTGGTGATTTTGGATAGAGTCTGAAACAATTTTGGGGAGCCTCTTTTTATCCATGTTATTTAGCTTATTCTCGTACATTAAGTACCTAATCATAGTTGTGCTTTCAATGGGGGAAAGACTTGCTTCGATGAGGAGGATATGATAGGGTGTATTGCCATTAATTTTAAGATTATAAGTTATAAAAATATTTTTGATCTGCTCTATATTTCTCCAAGATTCTCTAGAGATATTGCATTCCCAAAATTCACATCCATATAAGATAATAGGGGTGACAAAAGTCTCAAAGAGGGGATTTTTCTTATCCCATAGTCAAAGGTGTGCCAATTTACAATTATTTTCAAGCCCATAATAAGATTTCCTCCCTCCATTTATTATTTTCTCAATGCTATAATTCCAATTGAGCTTGTGATGAATATCAATTCCAAGATACTTGTATGAAGGCACTTCCTCCAAGATATTGTTGTCATATACAAAATTATCATAGATGATATTGTTGGATTTAATGATCATAACCTTCATTTTGTCAATGTTCACAATCATACCTATACTAGAGCATAAGTCCTTCAGGATTCAAAGTTGTTTACTAAGGTCACAGGGGTTCCTTGCCATAAGAAAAATATCATCGACATAGAGAAGAAGGATGGTTACTATACTAACAAGAGTTGGTCCAACATAACCTGCGGCTTCCGAACAATCTTCTTAGTTGTCAATGTAAATTCCAAAAAGGGTAGGAGATAGGGAACAACCTTGCTTGACTCATATATTGCGGTTAATTTCTTCTTTCCAACCCTCAGTGGTCCTAAACTTGGAAATAACGTTCTCTTACAACCTTACCACAATAGCTCTTCGCCTAGAGGGAACTTTTATCTCTTCTAACCTATTCCAAAGGTTGGTTTTAGGAACAATGTCAAAAATTTCCTAATGTCAATTAAATAACAAAGAAGATTGGTTTTATTGTTGCAATACTCCTATGCAAAGATCCTAAGCGTGACAAGGTGGTCCACAGTTGAATGATAACCTCTAAAACTGACCTGACCTTTAGCTATGTTTCTGTGGATTTCTAGCCATATAATTATCTTCTTTTCTAAAATGTTTCCATATAGCTTGGATAAAATGAGGCTAATCATAATGGTCCTATAATTAGAGGGATTGCTTTTATCCCCACATTTAAAAATAGGTACAATGAGACTTTGATTCCAAGGTTTAGGGAAGTTCTGCTTGACTGCTAAATTGAAGAGCTTCTGTAAGTGATGGATCAGAATAGGCCCTCCAATCTTTAAAATTTCAGCTTGGTAGCCCTTGATGTCCTTAGCTTTCCTGTTTGCAAGTTGCTTAACCCCAAATTTATGTCTTCTATAGAAAAAACAAAATCTTCTATAAAAAAAATTGGATTTTTGTCCAAGACATTTCGAGATTCGTAAATATTTTTAAGGTGGGAATTCTATCCTGTCAAGGGAATCATATCATTCACTTTAGTTTTACGATTCATAATTTGCCTCCAAAATTTCTTTGGATCTAGCTTAGAAAGGAGGAAAATATTCTCTTGCTTTCTATTTATRTGGTGCCTTTTTTTCCTTTTAATTAGGGATTTGTATCTATTAATCTTATCATATTTCAAAGACTCATTATAGGAATCCCTAAGGGTTTTTCCAACAAGTTTACACTCATTACCATACCAAGGGTTGRCAATTCTATTATTCTTTTTACACAACACTTTGATAGGGATTTTTTTTATGGAGGTAGAGAGGAATGTTATAAAATTATGATAGATGTCTTCAATATTGTTTTTATATGATAGAAGATTTAATTCAGTGTTTAAATCCTTTAAAAAGAGATCAACTTTATTTTTGTCAAAAATCATATGCCTTTAGTTACCAAAATTATCTTCAAGGGGGTTTTGTGCATGATAAATTTTAGAGTTAGGGTTAAAATTCTATGACCAGAGTCATGCTCATGGTCATTTAAAAGGTCAAAATTTACTATTTGGTTGTAAACAAGGATATTTGATATCACATAGTCCACAACTCTACTACCCAACTGATGGATACAAGTTATCTGGTTAGATTTCAACCACCTCATTAAAACCATTGCAAATGATTAGATCTTGAGAACTAAAAAGCTTGATTAGCTAAGTACCATATAAATTCTCAGTCAAGTCTTCTAAATTTCTCTTGTATCTATGAGCTAAAACAAGGTCCTTGTCTAGACACAGAGGATTAGGGTTGGAATCATTGCTTGAGATAATAGCTTGATTACTTGTAGTTCTAGCATTGAAGTCTCCTAGCAGGAGGATACTACCTTCATTTATCAAATTGCAAATATCTTGTTCTAAGATTTATAGGGATGATTTTTATCTAGATTGTTTTTGTATAAAAGTTAGAATTAATAGGCACAAAATAACAAATTGCTATATACATCTTTTCACATTGATATCTAAAATCTCCACCCAAATGAACTAATTGAGAGGGTCCTTTTTATGAAGATGACTGTGAGGATAAATGTTTGTTCTTATGAAAAATGTTGTGCCTCCAACCCCTCTACGAGAAGATTTCTTGTTCCATGTAGACCACAATATAAATCCATCTATGTTAGGGACCTTAGATTCCTCCTACTCCCAAGTTTCAACCAAAAATATAATATCGATTTCACTTGGGATCCAACTTAATATACGCCCTTTATTCCAAGGAAAGCCCTGGCAATTCCAAGAAAGGATTTGAATTATCTCAAATTGCTATTTATTGTTATCCTTTTGGTCTCTATCCCTAATAATAACTTTTGAGTTCCCAATTATTGCCCATTTTCCTTCCTTTCCGGCTTCCTTTACCTTTTGAACCTCCTTCCTTAATTTAGCTTGATCTTTTGGAACGAGGTCTTCATTTATAAATATTCCAGACCCTTTTAAGCTCAGATTTTTACTAAGTATATCATATTTATGGGCGTTAGAAGGATAACCCGAATCAACCTATCTTTATGTTCAATTATTTTATCCAACCTTTTTGCTTATATAAGGCTAATTGTTTCAATTTGTGATTTTTTTTTTAATTCCTCCTTGACTATTGCTAATGTGTCCTCATCTTTCTATTCTTTTATACAAAAATTATGAGGTTCAGGGCTCTTTTGTTATGCTCATGGTCTAACTCTACGAGCTTATTCATTTCCTCTTTGATATGTTTGATATCCAATTTGTGTTCCACACTATTTGGGGCCAAATTGTTAATTAGCTTGTCTTCTAGCTCTTTAATTTTGTCGCTAAGATTGCTATTTTCTTCCACCTCTTCTTCCTTCCTTGATTCTTTTTGTTCTTGGTTTTTTTTTTATATTTATTGTAATCTAGCCTCCATTTTCTGTAGCTAAGTCTCAAACCTTAATAGTTTATTGTCTATATGTCTCTAAATATGATCTTCGAAGGATCTAAATTTATTATCAAGCATTGCTACTAACTCATTTCAAAGCATTACTACTAATTCATTTTGAACTTTGGCTTCTCTCTCTTCTCTACTTTTTTCTATTGATTCTATAGATTCATGTAGATTATCTAGGGTTACTTTGTTAGGACTTCCTCTATTAGACTTTGGTATCAATGGTGAATTACTCATATTGAAAATAAAAATAAATAAATAAGAAGCATGTGCACATGATTCAGGCAAGGGTTTGAATCGTCAATAACAGAGTTACCATAGATAAGATTTACTGCAAACTAGATTCACATTAGACCCAGAGATAAATATTAATGCAATAGCACCACAAATTTAATATTCGCCACCGTAGAGATAATATTCACCGTAGAGATGTATTCATCACATCAATTCAACATAGAGATCATATTCATCGTAGAGATATATTCACCCTAGATATATTTTTCACGGCCTCAGTTCATTGCAAAGATAATATTCACTGTCGTATGTATTCACCGCAGACATAAATATTCATGCAGTAGCACCACAAAGATAATATTCTCCACCATAGAGATAATATTCACTACAGAGATATATTCACTGCATAGATAATATTTTAAATTCACCGCAAAGATAATATTCACCACAGATATAACATATATGGGATGAATTGTGGAACACTCTTTTTTTGGGTCAAATGGTCATTATTTGCTCTTTTCGATATCAAATACCAATAACTTTCAAATTTGAACATCACCAATGAACTATATTTTATTATTTTAAACTTTAATTTGACGTGTTATTTTCTTGTTACACATCTTTTCTAAACACCCCCTAATCCATCCATACATATATTTAACTTAGAGGTAGGTGACTAATGCTTGAAACTTGACTTGATGTATGTGTCAACCATGTTTTATCATTGCAAATATGTAACATGGAAGTAGGTTGCAGAAGTATGCCAACCTACAACCTAATAACTCATAAGTGATTCATATGAAGAAAGTCACATTAATATAATTCATATAGTTGATAGATGGGATATTTTTGAAATATATGCAAATTTAAGAGAGTGATCGAACAATATGGTAGGAAAATCCCTCAAGTTTCCATAATAGTTGAAACTTGGTACAAAATGTAGTGCACATTTAAGATGGTTGTGTGAGTATCTCTAGAAATGTTTATACCAAATAGGCTATTGGTACCAGAGGTTAAGTCATGCTGTCAACCTTTGAAAGGTGCACGAGTTCAATATATATATTTTTTCAAAACAAGGTCACCTTTCACCATATAATTGTTGATTGTATAAGGAGTGTACATAAGGTTGATTGCTCCAAGGCAGGGATGTGCCATGGTGTTAATGGATCTCACCTAAATGGTATGAAGGTTCCTTCTTTGGGTAGGGAATCTCCTCTCTCTTTCAAGTTTTGTAACTCTAATGTGAATGGACCTGGCCCCATACTTTTAGGCGTGGAGGAAACTATTAAAACTAATAAATATTTCAAGGTTGTACTAATCTTCTCCCATGTAATTGACACTATTTAACAAGTTCCTCCCAAGCACTTTTCCATTGAAACATTTATCACTATTCATGTTTTCTTTGTGGCAACATAAGTTTTGGAGCATATCAATTTCTACTTGGAGCATGGTTTGATTTGTAATTTTTAATGGATTATGGACAAGGTTGGTGGATTAACACAAATGGTTTTTTTTGATATGAAGCCCATGCTATAGGAATAAGTGAATATATCCGTGTGTCAGGGGTTTCTTCAAAATGGAATATGACTCAACGATTGACAAGGGTCACATCTTCCATTCTAGCCATTATATAGGGAAGTGTTAGCCTTTGCATGAAGTCATGGTTTCCCACCTTTCATCTATATTGGATATAATTTCCTTTGTATCGATGTCAGCAAGGATTCACAATTCACCCCTTCAATTTTGATCACTCAAGTCTTTGCCCGCAATTGGGATTGGCATAGGTAAGTTTCACTTTCGTATCTTAGAAACTATGTAAATGCATATTACTATCTATGCAAGGATATGTATAGAAATTGATATTTCTCATGGAATACTAGAGAAGATGTGGTTGGAATCCATTAACTGTCTTTGGAAGCATAAGCTAGATTATAAGCAAATTGGTTTTTGGTTTAGATCTTACTTTGAAATATGGCATACAAAAATATATTGTCCTAAAGGCAAATGAAAAATTACTATGGAGCACCATAAGCTTGTTGGATCTCTCACTAAAAGGTAGAACGCCATAAGCTTACTTGATGGAATGACACCGATGAGAGACATCACTTAGTGGTATTTTGAGCCAAAAATGGAGAATGTTAAATTGGATTCTAGATAAAATGTTGTTAATGAAAAAGAAGAAAAAGATGTCTCATGAAACATAGAGAAAGCAATTCCCTTTCCTTCGGAGGGAACCCAAAATTTATAGGAGGGGAAACTTAGGGTTACAACAAAGCTTGCATAAATGAAGGATCATGGTGGGTTGTTGTAGGAGAAATTGTACATGAAACCCTTGGAACATTGATGATAATTCGATAGGGGATGAAGAAGTAATTACTCCTATATGTGCACCAAACACCATGTTCTAAGACAATCTAGAGTAATGAACTTAGATAACCAATAATAATTCTTAAAATAATTGTAAGCTCACTTCTACATGCATGACCAAATCCTAGAAGGGGAAGGGTTGGCATTAAGATAATCATATTAGCTATTCTAATTGTATTGTTTTTGTGAATTGCTATGTAATCAATTTGCAAGGATCTATCATGCCCAACAAGGTAAATACATATTTATTATAGGGAAATTGAAAAACCATAACTCGACCCTATAACATCTATGGATGGGGAGAAAGATTGATTTTAGAGTCTCTTTTGAAATTGCTTAAGATTGTATTATGGTTGTACAAGTAAGCTATTATAACGCCCCATTTTGATACAGGCATCTAAATTGCATTATGATCCGTTTTGTATTTCTTTGCTTATTATATGTGGAACTTTGTTAGAATGATGGGACTTTATTATATGGAGATGTGGACCTACCTATCTGCGAAAGTTAGGTACAAGTTATTGTTTGTGCTATTCATGATGGTTGTTGTGTGATTTACTTCCAACATGTAAGGTTTGAATGAAAGATTGTAGTGTGTGGATATCAATTTAGATTATATGTTGTAACGAATCAATATGTACCATGCACATGATAAATAAACAACTAGTTTACATTGTTCATAGAATTGAGTAACATGGTATCCACACATAGATAATGAGATAATATATGGTTATGCATGATCTTGTGTTTTAGTAAAACTAACCTACAGGTACGGGTTGAATGGGCTAAGTGACAACCAAATACATGTGATACTAAAGTGACATAGATGTCATGGACATCGAAAGAGAAATGTTATGCTAGGAAGGATTATTTTGATATTTTAATTATTGGTTCAATACATTGCTATGATATATGGGGAAGTGTAGGTTTATAGGAAGAATAGTTGCCCAAACTGGTTATTTAATGAAAAATCTCCAAGAACAACAAATACACAATATGGTCAACCATAGAGTGTTGACCCTAGTTCTATCATGAGAGGTGGAGGTATTTCCACCATTTATCCTCTGAAACTTGGGTTGTGGGAGGGTTGTAATTTAAGCTATACTCCCCTAAATGTGTGACGATGACTACCATTTGCCTATTAGAGAACATTGGTCGAGATAGATGACACTTTCACTTATGGGTTATATATCGGGGGTTGGGTCCAAGTAGTTGGCTTCAACATAATCAATAAGAGGAAAGGATACAATGGAATGTGGAAGTGGGTCAGGAGGAAGGGGTGATTTAGTGTAGCTGAGAATGTTGTTGGGAATTAGAAATACAATCTCAGTGCACGACTTAGTCTCTTTTGTGTATTAAATGCTTGCCTTATTTAGTTATAATGATTTCAGTGTAATGTTTAGTTCACATTGAATTGTGACTTAGTTAGTAAGACTGTTGGATGTTGTGTTTAAAATATGTAACATCTCGCTCTTGGCCTTGAGCGAACTTATTCTTTGAGACACTTGCTTGCAAGTGATCTAGATATTATACTTTTGGGCGTTTGATTATGATTATGATGCGTTATGGATTGATATTATGTTATGTTGCTATATTAAACAAGCGAGGTGCTAATCCCGGCTTCGGTTTTATTGAGTGTATAGGGTTTTGGACCTCGAGGATGCGAGGCATCGATGAAACCCATAGACTCAGATCGAGTCGAGGTGGACTATTGGGGTTTGATTGTGTATAGATGACTTATATGCATTTGATTAGATGCTACGATTATGGATTTTATTTAGACTATGCTAGGAAGGATTATTTTGATATTTAATTATTGGTTCAATACATTGCTATGATATATGGGGAAGTGTAGGTTTATAGGAAGAATAGTTGCCCAAACTGGTTATTTAATGAAAAATCTCCAAGAACAACAAATACACAATATGGTCAACCATAGAGTGTTGACCCTAGTTCTATCATGAGAGGTGGAGGTATTTCCCACCATTTATCCTCTGAAACTTGGAGTTGTGGGAGGGTTGTGTTAAGCTATGCTCCCCTAAATGTGTGACGATGACTACCATTTGCCTATTAGAGAACATTGGTCGAGATAGCTGACACTTTCACTTATGGGTTATATCTGGGGTTAGGTCAACGTAGTTGGCGCTTCAACATAATCCAATAGAGGAAAGGATACAATGTGGAATGTGGAGGTAGGTCAAGGAGGAAGGGTGATTTAGTGTAGCTGAGAATGTTGTTGGGAATTAGAAATACAAACTCAGTGCCTGACTTAGTCCCTTTTGTGTATTAAATGCTTGCCTTATTTAGTTATAATGATTTCAGTGTAATGTTTAGTTCACATTGGACTGTTGTGACTTGGTTAGTAACACTGTTGGATGTTGTGTTTAAAATATGTAACATCTCGCTCTTGAGCGCACTGAGCGAACTTATTCTTTGAGGACACTTGCTTGCAAGTGATCTAGATTATTATACTATTAGGCGTTTGATTATGATTATGATGCGTTATGGATTGATGATATGTTATGTTGCTATATTGACATAAACAGGTGCTATTGACTCGGTTTTCTTGAGTGTGCAGGATTTTGGACCTCGAGGATGCAGAGGCATCGATGAAACCCCTTAGACTCCAGATCGAGTCAGGGAGTGGACTATTGGGGTTTGACTGTTGTATATATATGACTTATGTGCATTTGATTAGATGTTATGATTATGGATTTTATTTCTGACATGATTCATTGATGATGTAGGCTGACGATAGATTACTGACCAGACTCACATGTGGAGTAGAGGGGTCATGCATGACCACTAGAGACGTTGAGGGAGAGGTGTGGACATCAGCCCTACCACAACCTACTATCACTCCTGTAGTGGCTCAAACTATAGGTAAACGACTACCTAGTTCGAGAAGACCCATAATGCCGTGAGGGAAGACTACGACAATCGCTCATGATGATTCTAAGGGGCCCCCAATAAGGCAGGGGCCTTATTCCTTAGAGGCCCTTAGTATCCCACAGGATCACCTGGTGGAGTATTGACTCCAGGGGTTTTTTACGTCTACCAAGTCAGTCAAGAGGAGAGTGGCACCCTTGAAGCACGTGGGGTGTCCTAAAGGGAATGTCGCGCAAGAAAAACAGAAGGAGGCGAGTGGCACCCTTGGAGCACGTAGTGCATCCTGAAGGGCACATTGCACAAGGGAAACATAATGAGGTGAGTGGCACCCTTGGATCACCTAGTGCATCTTGAAGGGCACATCACGTTGTTAACTAATAAGAGAATAAACCTAGATGGCCTTAGAATGAATAATATGATAAGAAAGATTTAAAAACAATTTCCCTAATAAAATGTTGCCCATCCTCGAAAATTAAAATCTAGGTCTAAAGTAATACATGTGGTAAAAAATAAAAATAATAATAATCATCATTAAACATGTGACGAAAAGGGGGTAAGAAACTTGATTAAATTATTAAAATCAAATTATTGAGGGATTTAAAATTTTAAAAGGGAAATGATTGTTTTGTTACACATGCTAATTAAAATTTATTAATTAAAAAGAAAAAGGGGAAAAAGATAATTTTCTACACTTACTAATTTGAGTTTAGATAAAAAGGGAAAGGGGGAAATTTAAAAGAATTAGGAAACTAAGGGAAAAAGGGGGAAACATAAAGAAAAAGGGAAACATAAGGAAAAATCAGAATGACCAACTTAGCAAGGAATCTTGCCTTTAAGAACTTTCTAAATTGAACTGAACTAGTAAATCAGTAAGGGGGAAAATCATTAAATTTGTGTAAGGGAATATGGGGACACCTAGGAGTGATTCTAGGAATGCTTTTAGGTGGGTGAGGGAAATATGAGTAAATAAATAATTAATGAAATTAATTTCTAGTGCAACGAAGGGGATGGGTGACACATGTATGGGGAGGATTTTTATGAATTAAATTATTGAACAATAAATTAAATGAGAATTTAGGAAGGAAGTGACTTAGAAATTCTATATAAAGGAGGGAGGAAGAGAAGGATGGATCTCCTCTGTGATGCATAATGTTACACTGCATAATTTTAGACTTGACTGACTTAGCTTGTGGGAGTTGGGATACCCAACTTGGTGAGGAGTGGTAGCTTGGCCTTGCGAAGTGAGCTGGGAGCTAGCTGTTCTCTGGTTTAGTGTGTGTGGCCCCTTTGCGGCTCGGGGGGCTAAGGGGGAAGAAGATTACCCCTAGCGTTGGCTGGGAGGTACTGGTGAAGTCTCATTAGTTGCCAAACGGGAGCTGCACGGAGCACGCAGACGACTTGGGCTACGGTACACTTGCTTTTATTTTGCATGGTAGATTATTATGACCTTACACTTTCATTTCTGTACTTTTATCTATGTAAAGAAGGTGTTTGGCTTAACATTTTAATTGAGAACTTAATTTCCCCATAGCCTTAAGCTCACTGCTTGACTTGATTCCCTTGGCATTCGATCCCTTAATGTTGTGACCGTCCTATTAGTTTTATTGATTTGTTGTGAAGAGTTGTGCTTTTTACTTCGTCCTCATCCCCAGTTCGTCAGTCCATGCCCGAGAAGTCGGCCAGGAGACGAATCGATGGTCGTCACTTCGGTTCAGAGCGACCTATAGATTCTAATGCCCTGGTTTTCTGTGCATGGATGGTGAGTGAATGATGTTTTGCCCAGATGTCTATCCCTGATGATTGTTCTTGGTTGAGTGATTGTCTTGCGCCTTGTTGCAATTGATTATCTCTGCGTATTGTTTATCCTTCCTCTCAACGAACAACCTAATACTCTCTGCGATTTTAAAGCCTCTGCGTTTGATCTCTGCATGTGCTTGGGCTCTGCTTTTGTTATATCACCTCTATGTCCTAAATGATCTCGACGCTGATCGTTGTGTTTCATTAATCTCTATGTTTTCAATACATTCAACCATGAGTATTCCTCTGCAATTTGTTACATTTCGTTGGCAAAGTTACCCTGCGACTTTACCTTTATTTATACTTTGACTGTGATTTTCGTGAGCAAACTCAATGTCCTTCTTATGTTATAGCCATTGTGTTTTACATATGCTAATGACAATGATTTGCAATCAATTCCCAACAGAGGTATGACAATGAATCGTCTGCATTTTTTTTAATGATATGACTAGGTTGTTGGATGTGTCTGCATTGTTAAATGAATCCCGTTTCTTTACAACGATTCTTGATAGCGATTTAGCTTGGCAGAGATGAATTTTGATAGAGTTCTAAATCCTTTTTATATTTATAACTACACAGTAAATTGTCTAGCTGAGATGGAAATTTTTATGAAGTTTTAAATTCTCTTGAATTTTAGTTACAATGCGAATCGCATGGCTTTGCCCAACACAGGTAGCGCCCTAGCGTTTTTCTTTGCGTTGTAATTGGCGATTTCACCTCCTCTATGCCACGAGTTTACCTGTGAAACATGATCGCCTATGAATCCATTTTTGCCAACATTCTCTACTCTCAAGACAGATTTAACCCTGCGTATGGGTTGTATAATAACATCTGGTGTTTTTGGGTAGCGATCTCCTTTTTGTAAACAATGACCCCACAGTTTCTTGGATAGAAAACAATGCATTGTGATAGAGTTTCCCTTATTCTTGAGAAACGATTTTATTGTGAATAACAACATTGGGTTGCTGCGTTTGCCTGTGGTTGGGTTGGGTAACTTAATGCATTTATGAATGGGTAGTTTAGCTATTTCGTGCATCTTTCAGGTCTGTGAATCGAATTGGTATCTGCGTTTTTTTTGGAGTTTTAATGAATAACCTATCACTCCACGTTTGGGGCGGTTTACCCAGCTTCCACTTAGCATTTCCATAAACATTTATGGTTAGACACCTGTCGATAACAAACAATGACTTTATAGTTTATCCTTCAATATTATGGTCATTGCACGACGAACTTCATGGGTGCGTTGGTGGCTGTGTAACCACTACGTTGGTGACTGGTTTGGTTGTGTGTGAGTTGTTGTGTGTTGCTGTAATGGAAAACGATGTGTGGAGTGTTAACACATTAATTGATTAGCGCAGGAGTTGCTATATGATGTGGTTGGAAGCCATTTTGGTTATGAAACAATTTTATTTGAGGTTAAAGGACAACGTTTCACTGTGATACTAGATGGCAACGACTGTATTTAACAGACAGTAAATTTATTTTCAAGGGACAACATTTTATAATTAAAGTAAGCATTGAGTTAGCAATTACACTGACAACTATTTGAATACGTGTTAGACAACGACCATACATTGATCCTTAATTTATACAGGCAACAATATTTAATAAAAATAATGATTCCCTTGTGTATGACAACGATGGTGTATAAGATTATCTCTTTACCACCAATGATATAGTCTTACCAGTTTTGAAATCGAAGGTACTGCAGACTCTTGGAATCATACCGTCGGTAGCTACCATCATTACCTCAAACACACTTGTAGCTGTCTCTCTCTTTATGTCATTGAAACCCTTATTGTTACCCTTCTAAAAAATAACTAAAATTCATATATTTATGTTGTATGGAATCCACAACTAAGGCCTAGTGAGTCCACGTGGTTTTGTAAGGACGTATTTCTGCTATAGAAGTCTTGTTTATCTTCAAACCTTGAGAAGAAGCTTGAAATGTGGGAGACTTTAGGGGTAAGTTGAGAACCTTATACTTTTAATTGAAATGGCACACTCACATCATCCTTGGAAACGTTTAATGGCTTAAGTAGTTAGTCATGCTTAAGATACCAATAATTTCTTGTGTCTGTAATGTGTTCATACCATGCCCTTGAACAACAAAATCTAGAGTCTATCAAGGAGTGAATAGGTGACTTTACATTCTAAGGAGATGATCAATTGAGTAAAACATGAAGATGAGAAATGAATGATATGGGAAGGGTAGAATTATGACTCGAGGCTTAATCTTTAGTGGGTGGTTAGATTTTGTTCTTAAGGGAGGTATAATATCACAGTACTAGTAGGATGTTATTTCATTCATTGGATTACAATGATTAATGAATTGGGTAGCGGTGAACTGCGATAATAAAAGTTTTTATAGGCCAAATCAAGGTGAATTATTTACTAGATTGCCTTTGGAATTTAAAATCTTGGGGAATTAATGATTTTGTCAAGTGGATAAAAGAATGCAAAACGTTAGAAGAGATAATGGTCATGATGATAAGGCTCTCAGAGTCTTAACTAGCGTTGTCAAACCCTTGTGTGTAGAGATGGAATTTGGAGTAGGAATGAGTGTCTTGAAAAGTGAGGTAATACTTGAAGACTCTAGTTCAGAGTGAAAGGATTCAACTTCACCAAGAGTACATAGGAATGGGAAGAATGGAGTCTAGGAAAAGACACTCCTCCCACTTTTGACCATGGCTGTCGATGACGTGTCATGGGAAATGTTTGAGGAACGGTTCTAGGAGAGGTATCTTTCTGAGGAATTCGTTGAGCATAAACTCAACGAGTTCGACGTCTCGCGATAGGGTCACCGCACGATGCCCGAGTACGAGGCCCATTCTTGGAGTTGCATCGATTTGCTTCGCACCATTTACCGAGAAACTTAAGGGCAACAAGTTCATGTTGGCCTCAACGTTAGGACCCAACTTCTACTTCGGGTAACAAGATTATTGGATCGAAGAAAGCGTGTTGGAATGTGGGATCCACATTACCCGCTTGACTGCCCAGTGGAGAGGACCGAAGCATATGGATCAGTCAGACTCGCTACCATGGGAGTTTGGGCAAGGCCCATTGGATTCATGCAGCGATGAGAAACCACCAGGCATAACACCATTTGAATGTGCTCAAGACGTCAGATACCGTCACTGACCAAACCCTTAGCATATGGATAGATCCAGGTGCTACTGAAAGTCTCGTTCTGGTGCTGTGCTAAAAGGAGTTAAGGTAAAGGTAGTCGAACAGGATGAGCTTAGTTTTGTAGAAATGGCTCCTGGAGCCAAACAAAAGGTTGGTGGGAAGGTTATGAAATATAGCCTTAACCTGGGAGAGTTTGTCCCCAGAACCAACCTGTATGTCACAATCTTAGGATCTTATGACGTCGTGATCGTTATCGACTGGTTGGAATCGCATGAGGCGATACTCAACT
>SNQJ01S0000022.1:462238-473266 GCA_010110895.2 Picea sitchensis
AACGTTCAACCTAGTGTCCCTCTCCAAGGGAACATCCCCAATCAGTACAACTCTATGGGATACATGCCTCCACACACATGTCGGAATCTGTTAGCACCTTCGCCTCACATGCAGACTGCTTATGGTCCTACTGGTATACTGACGAGACTCCCTCCCCAAAATCACCAGTATCCTCATGTGAATAGAAAATTACCCTTTTTAGCCACTTTGGATCTACCTAATTTGTCTAGAATCTTGAATGATCCCATCTTACATTCTTTCCACTTGCCTGTTATACCGGCCAAATTACCGTCTGACATTCCAAAATTTGACGGTAAACTAGGAGAAGATCTGAACAACCATGTCATGAATTTCCACCTTTGGTGTTCATCCAACTCTCTGATGGATGATTCCATTCGGTTATGACTCTTCCAACGAACTCTCACGGGTTCGACTGCAAAGTGGTATATAGAACTACCATGAGGTTTCTTCACTGACTTTAATACCCTAGCCATGGATTTCCTTATGCATTACCAATTACTGATCCATTATGAAATAGGAACCGAGATCCTGAGTTCCTTTAAGAAAAATAAGGCCACTCACATCTCTGATCACATTCATGAGTGGAGACGAAGATGACATTTGATCAAACTCAATATTCCCGATCAATTATTGGTAGAGTGGTTCACGAAATCATTCATTCATGAAATATCTCGTTATATTTCCATGGGTGGAGTTGTCATCGAAGAAAAAGCTATCAGTCGCGCTAAGTACCTTGACCTCGTTTATTCACAAATGGGTACTCTTTATGACTTACTCCCTAATGCACCTCACCCTTCTACTACCACTACCTCAACTATGCCTACTGCTTCTCATGCGGCTGATGGTGTGATTGGCACTTTTCATGCTCAACCTCAAACTACGCAAGTCTCTCCCACCAACCCCAAGTCTAATGCCTCTAATGTTAAAAATGCTCTGTCTCCTACTCCTCCTGCCGACAAAACCTTTGAAGTTAATTATGTTCAATCTATCCCTGTCGAAAAGAATAAATCTAAAAAAGGGAAGGGTAAGAATAAGGAGGATAAAAATAACCTGCAGTCTGAGAAAGCCAAAACACAACTTGCTGATGATAAGGATAAGCGCGATACCCTTTCCTTATCTGTGGTGACGATCACTATATGAAAGATTGTCCAAGATGGGCCAAGGTCACTAAGTTCCTCCAAGGGACCATGAAACCTCCCACACCTGCCGTTTTGTCTCAACCTTTCCCTTCTCAACAACAGGCCCAATTGGTCATTCACGACCAACCCTCTCCCTCCACTACTTCCTATGTCCTTATGTGTACTGGTGATCCTAGAAAGAATGACGTTACACTTACCACTCGGGCCAAAGATTAATCTTCCTCAAAGGAGAAGGTTGACGATATACCACCTTCGTTGGTTCAACAACCTCCCTCAACTTCACCTCCCAACGACCCTCTTCATCTTGAACGACCGAGCCTCAATACAATTCTTCGCCCACCCCCAAAGGGTGTTGTTTAAAAGTCCGCCTTCAACCCTTATGCACGTGCTGCTTAGAACTACAATATTGTAGAAGATCTGGTGCCAACACCTTCTGTGATGTCGGTTCTCAAAGTCCTTCATAGTTTCCCTGCTCAATGGAAGGCACTGCTAAAGGCTATTGGTGGAATTGGTCATACAGATACAAATTTGATAATTTTTTTACCTCGAAGATCACATTCCGAGACTTCCCCCTCAACTATCATTCCAAATACAAGTTGTTGTCTCTGACAAGAACATCTGTCAGACTATTATTGATGAGGGTGCCTCTATGTGTGTAATGTCTGTTGCATGTTGGAAGGCCATCGACTCTCCTCCTCTTACTGAATCACATAACACGCTTAAAGCCTTCAATGGATCTGGATTTAAACCCTACGGTGTACTTCCTTTGTTGTCTATTACGTTGGAAGACAAATTGGTCAATGTTGAAGTTGAGGTCTTCGATGCACCTCTCGATTATAACCTTTTACTTGGCCATAGATGGATTGATGTGATGTGCATAGTTGTGTATACTCTTTTCCACGTGGTCCATTTTCCACATCAGGGAAAGGCATTACTGTCAACCAGCTAGCCTTTTTCAACTCTGACACCCGTACTAGCAACGTACCTTTTATCGCAAAGACACTGCCTGGGTATGAGAACGTCAGTGTGGGCCTACTTAAAGATTCGACTCTGATGGATACATTCCCAATCCCACCTCCCAATGTTCCACCTTCTTTGGTTGCCTCGATCAACATGATTTCCACCTCCATTTGAAAAACTCACACATCTTCCGACCCGTGGGTCATACCCGAACCTGGTGATTATCCTCGCTACGATGACCAAATGCCTTTAAGTCCAGTTGAATCTTCCTATCAAGCCATTCAATCGATAACCCCTTATACCCTCTCTCTCGGTGATTCATCTCCTAACCCATTCCACGTTATTTTTCCCATGGACGAGATGATTATGTCAGTTATGTCGATGGAAGACACCCCTTGGGATGATGGACATCATTGTTCCATTCTCTTCCTCAAACAACACACAATCGAGAGTTACCAACGCATCTCAACTCTGTCGACCGTTGTTTTCGTTTCCTCTGTTCCCAACTCGACACACGATGTGCTATATGAAGGGAACTTAAGTAATATTTTGCCCACCATCCCCCTTGACATATCCATTAAACCTGGAGTTGTTGAAAATGTTCACATCGGAGCTTTGTGCTCCATTGACGAGGTTGTCCCATATAAATTACTTTTTCAAGAGTTTTGTGACATCTTCGCTTGGAGCTACGAAGAAATGTCGGGTATTGACCCCGATATTGTTGTACACGAAAATAATATGTACTCGGGCACTAAACCCGTCTGGCAGAGACTTCATCTGGTCCACCCCTGTAAAGCAACTGCCATCAAGCTTGAAGTCGAAAAACTTCTTAAAGCTGACTTTATTTATCCCATGGCTTTAACTGATTGGGTATCCAATCTCGTTCCGGTTAACAAGAAACAAGGTACGATCCGTGTCTGCGTCGATTATAGGGATATCAATCAAGCTTGTCCTAAGGAAAACTTTCCCACCCCCTTCGTTGACCAGATCGTTGATGATTACACCGGGAGTGAAATATTCTCTTTAATGGACAGTTTCTCTGGATATAGTCAAATCAACATCTTGCCCGCGGATCAACACAAAACCGCTTTTATTTGTCCTTGGGGCACCTTTGCCTACCAGAAATTACCCTTCGGTTTAAAGAATGCTGGTCCGACTTTTCAAAGTGCCATGTCTTATGATTTTTATGATATTAATCACATTGTATAGCCATATCTAGATGACCTACCGACACATTCCATGCATCGTAGTGACCACCCGACACACCTCCGAGCCATTTTCCTTCGTTGTCGGTTCTATCATATACGCTTAAACCCACACAAATATGTTTTCTGTGTGGAGTCCGACTGACTTCTATGTTTTATCATTTCATGCTAGGGGATCAGGGTTGATCCTTTGAAGGTTGAGGCGATCCTCAATCTCTCTCCTCCTTCTTCACTTCGCCAGCTTCAAAGTTTGCAAGGGAAGGCAAACTTTTTACGTCGTTTCATCCCAAACTACGCTCAATTAACGCTTGGATTTACTTGACTGCTAAAGAAAGGTTATGAGTTCGTATGGGATTCTACTAACAACAAAGCTTTCGAAGCTTTGAAACTGACTTTAACCCGTACCCCATTACTTTTCCCACCCGATTATAGTCGAGATTACCTCCTTTATCTCGCTGCTTCAGACTCTACCATCGCCATGGTTCTAGTCCAAGAAGATGATTCACACGATGAACATGTCATCTATTATTTGAGTCAGAGTCTCACGACTACCGAAACCAAATATTTACATGTTGAAAAACTGGCCTTGACAGCTATTGAAGCTGTCCAACGTTTTTGTCACTACTTCCTATTACGCAAGACAACTATAATTTTCGATTGCAACCCTATGCAACACATTCTTACATGCCAATTGCTAGGGGGAAAGTACCCTAAATGGTTAGTTATTCTCCAAGAGTTTGACTTAGAGTTCAGACGCGCTAAGTCTAAAAAATCATTAGTGTTTTCTGAACTAACGTGTGACCTTCCCTGTACTGAGACACAAAACGTAGCAGAGGATTCTTTCCCTGATGAATCCCTTTTTCTGAACAGTTCCGATGACCTTTGTTATGGATATATCATTGTATATCTCCAGACTTAGAGCTTCCGGCCCGATCTATCTAGCGCTGACCATCATCGTATATGATATCAAACTCATCAATATATCATCCTCGGTGACACTCTTTTTTGTCGTGCGGTTGACTCCTTTTTTTGACGATGTCTCACCTATGACGAGGTTGAGAAAGCATTGAATGAATTCCATTTTGGAGCATGTGGTGGTCACATGTATGGGTATGCTATCGCCCAAAAGATCTTACGAGCATGATATTTTTGGCCTTCTTTATTTAAGGATTGTATTTCTGCCATCCAAAAATTCCATGCTTGCCAAACATACAATAATAAAATAAGATCACATCCCACTCCCTGACACCCTGTACTTTTCGTCGGACCTTTCAAAAAATGGGGTGTCGATTTCATGACATGTAACCCTCACTCGACCGAGGGGCATGGATACATTATCGTAGACATGGATTATTTCACAAAATGGGCCGAGGCGATCCCTACATTCGACAATATTGGAAAAACTGCAACCCTTTTCATATTTAATCATATTATTACCCGATTCGGGATCCCGCAAGCTATCGTTACTGATCACGGTAGACATTTCCGAAACTTTATGATGTCTAAGCTTACTGACAAGTTGGGTCTTTGTCATGAAAACTCAACCCCCTACTATCCACATGCCAACGACCAAGTTGAAGCAATAAATAAAATCCTTATCACTATGCTTCGTCGGATAATAGGAATCCATAAGGCCAGTTGGCACATGATGTTGTTTTCAACATTATGGGCCTATCGGACGTCCGTAAAGTCTGCTATGAGATTTACCCCTTTTCAACTAGTCTATGGCATTGAAACCGTTCTCCCGATTGAATGTGAAATACCATCTTTGAAGCTAGCTGTCGAACTTCTCCCAAACACCTCTGCCGAAGAAGAACGTCTATTGTATCTTATGCAATTAGATGAGACCCGTCGTGATGCCACCCTAGTTATTGAAACCCAAAAGAAACGCGTGAAAGCCCAATATGACAAGCATGTCAAGCTGCGTGTTTTATCTTAGGGACATCTACTTCTCCTCTATGAACAAGATCGTGATCTACTAGGAGCTAGAAAATTTGAATCTACGTGGCGAGGTCCATATATTGTCAAACGAGTGTTAGAGAAGGGAGATTACGGGTTAGTAGATTATGATGGAATTCCTTTGAGTGAACCCAAAAATGGGCTTTACTTGAAGAAGTACCATGCTTAAACTATCTTTGCATGAATGCTTGTACTTTTACTGTACCATACTCTTGTGTTTTACTTTTTTGTACTTTTCGTTATTTGGTTTTCACCCCCAACTGCTTACCTTGCGTTGTGCTTGGTTTCCAGATGTCGGTGTCTTCACTACCCTATATTGGCTTCGTTGATGGTGCTAGTCATAGTACTCAAAACCTAGCTTCTGCTGCTTGGGCAATCTATGCACCTACCAACGAACTTATCAGTCTACAAGGTGTTTTCCTCAGTCGTGCAACCAATAATATCGCAGAATATAGCGCAGTCATCGAATTATTGACCGATGCTATTTCACTTGGGATTCATCAGTTCATTGTACGACTTGATTCACAACTAGTAGTGCTCCAGTTAAGTAATGTCTATACTATTCGAAGTCCTACTTTGTTACGGGTATATCTACGAATTCGCCTCTTGGAACGTTATTTTGATTATATTGAATATCAACACATTCCTAGATGTCTAAATACATTAACTGATGCTCTAGCTAATTATGTGTTAGACAGACAGTTGAGACATTTATAAATCCAATCACACATTACACATTGTATTATAAAATAAGAGTAAGCCGGTAGAAGCCTCATGTATATATATATAATGATAAAATGTTTTACAAAAATGTTTTCCATCAAAGGACCAAAATATCAAAATATGAAGCTCATGGCTTCCACAAAATAACATCATGTATGATTCTCACGGTAGCATACTACTACTTGTGCCACCCTACGAAGTAACCGACTAAGTGAGCCGGATAGGCCTACAGTATGGCGTTGATAACGCCTCGGGATCTCTTCGATCGAGATGTCAGGAATGTCTGCTGTCATACCCTATAGGTTCTACTCCATTGCCTCATAGTCACCGACATCCCACCCTGCTACTATGCCTGCCTCTCCTCGTCTATGGATTAGAGATGTGCTCGGAGGCCGGTGTGGCCCTACATCTGCATGGTCAAAAGTTTTTGATTACTCTTTAGATCGAAAACACAAAAACATGTTATACCCTAAAATCCACAAAAACACTATAAAGAACAAAATGTCTTTCTTACCTAGATTTCTCCATTGAAATACCTCAGGGAGAACCAAGTCGGGATTGCCCCGAAAATCCAGGCTGACATACGCATAATCATCAATCATCAGAATTTGGGGCATCAACCAGTCAAAAAATGTGTCATTTTACTTGACAATAAGGCCTGCTACATGTCGAGCCATAAGGTCACACCACCATTTTATTCTTGGGTCTCGTGGAGCTGGTATTCCCCACTCTACCTGTAGCCGCAAATGAGGGACTCTTTCTAAGAAGAAAGACACCAAAATGGATCCATACCCAAACTGCTTTAGGTCTCCATTCTTTCTTTTAGTGAGTTGTATCTTCATACTATGGAGCACATCGTCACACCAATTGAACACTCGAGGTTCTGTGCATTCAATGACATATTGAAAATAACTCAGAAGAAACCCAGAAGAAATGCATGAAAACCCAATATGACAAGCATGTCAAGCCGCATGTTTTCTCTAAGGGAGATCTAGTTCTCCTCTATGAACAAGATCGTGATATACTAGGAGTCGAAAAATTCAAAGCTATGAAGTCATCATCCTCGTGCTCTCGTTCTCTCCACTCCAACATTTTTGCAATCAAACACTTGCATGGAGACGAGAGAAGACAATTAGCAACTTTCAAAAGATTCCATTGAATGTGCGACTTCAACTCATTTATTCACATTTTTTGGATTGTACTTCAATACCTTGGGAGCCATTGACATCAATGGTGATTTCCCTCGCACTTGTTAACGATTTCCATTAATGACCGATAATCAAGTGGTTTCTAACCATGTTTGACTCCAACACCTGTAATCACATGGCTAGATTCGTACTTACAGACGAAGAATTGAAGACCTTGGATATCATCATTCATGGTCCAGATTGCGATGGAATATTGATGATTTTTATTGACACATAGATCCACTTTGTATGTCTCGTGGATATGTTTGCATCCGATTTTTTCTCGTATATAGATCAACATTGTATTCCTGGTGGCTATGTAACATTCTGATGACATGGATCCACAGTGTATCATTAGTGGCCATGACTTACACTTATGAGTTCAATCATTTGTAGTCTGAACATGGGAATTCCTACTTCAGACATGGTATTGTATTGTGTAGATACTTGTTTGTTTGCAGGTTCCCGATTGGTGCATCCTTTGTTCCTGACACACACACGTATTTTACAAAGTATTTCGGTTGTCATCAGTTCCGAACTCATACTTTGGGGGGCATTCTGTTACACATTATTTTGGTCACTCTGATGATGACTTTACAATCATGTGATCAAGCCCTCAAAATTATCTTTTGCCTGAGAAAAGTGTCTTCTTTCCTCCTCTACAAGACCACTTTTTAGGAGGATGCCGCAGGCTACCCATAGTGTATAGTGCAGAAATCCATGATTTCTGTAGGCTGCTCTATAGCTGGCTTGCGGGATTTCCGCAGGCTGCTATATAGGCAGGGTGCGACGACGTTTGAAAGCCAAAAGAGAAAAGAGGTTCAATAATTTTCTAGAAGGGGAATCTTCTGGAATGTGAGGTGGCGTCCATATGGTTACGATCCTACTGACTTCTCTGATCTGGTGGGATCATCCTCAACGCTTTAACCACTTCAACTTCTCCTATATAATAATGGGCTTCTCATGGAAAAGGTTAAGCACAATTAAGCAAAGTTGAGCAAAGGATTGCTGGAAGAATAGGCTGGAGATTGTGTGAAGAATATTATTTCAGTTGATACTTGAGGTCTACATTTGCCCATCAAGTTTTTGAAGATCATCTTCATGCAAATTCCTGAACAAGTATATGTGTGTGTTGGAACGAAGGACCGGTAAAAGGGAACTTGCGACATCAAGACATTTCAATTGTATCTTCCACTTTTATTCAATATAATACAGTGGCCTGTTTCTTTCCCATAAAATTATTCTCATTTTATTACATGACTCCTTGATCACATGTTTAAGTTTTCATTGAATCTATCATAGTTGCTTTCACTTTGGTTGGTTTGTGTCATCGCAAATCTGGTTTCACAAGAGCACCGGAGCGAAGCGGGAACAACAAAGATACAAGGAAGCGATCTCAAAGGTAAGTCATCAATTCCTTCTTTGACACTTAGATCAATGATTGTAACTTAGGGAAAGAGTCATGTCCTGTCCTGTTTTGTTCTAGATCCAGGTAGATCTAGGGAGATTAGTTTATGTTCACATTTACCAATTTATCCTACAAAAACCAAGTCTTGGAAGACATGTTGCGCATGTACGTGATTGGCCAACAAAAGCGTTGGGAAGAATTCTTGTCACCAAAGAATTCGCTTATAGCAACAGTTACCAAAGCACCATTAAGATGGCGCCCTTCGAGTTTCTTTATGGGCGATCGTGTTAGACGCCTTTGAGTTGGGATCGACTTGAGGATAGGGTCATGGTGGGACTGGAAGCGATCCAAGAAATGGAATATTAAATGCAAACTATAAGACAAAGGATCAAGGAAGCGCAGGATTGAAAAAAGAGTTATGTTGATGTGCGTCATGTCGACCGTAGTTACGATGTGGCAATTAAGTATTTTTGCATATGAAACTGCATAAGAGTTCGATCAAGTTTGGAAAAAGGCGCTAAACTATCTCCTAGGTTCGTGGGATCCTACTAGATTGTGGAAAAGAGAGGCCCGTGGCCTAATGACTAGCCTTGCCTGATTCTTGAGGCGCATGCACGATGTCTTTCACGTCTCTGTTTGAGACATTATGATGAATGATCCTACACATGTTTTGACTTAAGCACCTTGCGGGTGTCGGATGAAGGTGCGCTCATGACTGAGCTGATCAACATCCTGGATCATCGCATTTGACAGCTACAACGTCAAATAGTAGATGAGGTCAAGGTCCAGTGGGACAACTATAGTCCGCACCTGACGACCTCAGAGGATGCATATGATATACGCCAACAATTTCCATTTTTGCTAGATAGATAGACTTATGATACCGTGATACACATTATTTCGATACTTATATACTGTGAAACTTCAGGATGAAGTTTAGACCAAGAGGGGTGTATGTAACATCCCGCTCTTGCGCGCATTGAGTGAACTTATTCTTTGAGGACACTTGCTTGCAAGTGATCCATATTATTATACTATTAGGCATTTGATTATGATTATGAGGCGTTATGGATTGATGACATGTTATGTTGTTGTATTGACATAGACAGGTGCTATTGACTCGGTTTTTTTGAGTGTGCAGGATTTTGGACCTCAAGGATGCAGAGGCATCGATGAAACCCCTTAGACTTCGGATCGAGTCAGGGAGTGGACTATTGGGGTTTGACTACTGTATATATATGACTTATGTGCATCTGATTAGATGTTATGATTATGGATTTTATTTCTGACATGATTCGTTGATGATGCAGGCTGACGATAGCTTGTCGACCAGAATCACATGTGGAGTAGAGGGGTCACGCACGACCACCAAAGACGTTGAGGGAGAGGTGTGGACAACAAATCTGCCAAAGCCTACTAGCACTCCCACCATGGCTCGAATTGTAGGTTAACGACTACCTAGTTCGAGAAGACCCACGATGTCGTGAGGGTAGACTGCGACAGTCGCTCACGATGATTCTAAGGGGCACGCAATAAGGCATGGGCATTATTCCTTAGAGGCCCTTAGTCTTCCACAGGATGACCTGGCAGAGTGACTCCAGGGGTTTTTGATGTCTACCAAGTCAGCCAAGAGGCGAGTGGCACCCTTGGAGCACATGGGGCGTCCTGAATGGCATGCTGCACAAGAAAAATGGAAGGAGGCGAGTGACACCCTTGGAGCACGTAGTGCGTCCTGAAGGGCACGTCGCGCAAGGGAAACATAATGAGGCGAGTGGAACCCTTGGAGCACCTAGTGCATCCTGAAGGGCACGTCATGTTGTTAACTAATAAGAGAATAAACCTAGATGACCTTAGAACAAATAACGTGATAAGAAATATTTAAAAACTGTTGGATTACTAAGAGGGGGGGTGAATTAGTAATAGAGCAATTTAATCCTTTTTAACCATATAATCCAAGTGTTATATCAATGTATCATTATCATCCAATAACTGCAGAGTAAATAAGCAATGAACAAATGGACAATCATACACATACATAGTACACCAATGTTTTACATCGAAACCCAAAGCGGGAGAAAACCACAAAATGATTTATCTTATATGTCTTGAAGAATTACATTCATTGGAAGCACCAACTTCCTTTGTTTTCTAGCTGCAACTGGAAGGAGGCTCCAACCCCCTAGTTTCTTGGGCTACAACCTGAAGGAAGCTCCAACTTCCCAATTCTCTGGTTACAACCAGAAGGAGGCTACGACCCCCTAAGTTCTCCAGCTACAACCGGAAAGTGGCTTCAACCACCTATCCTTGCCCCGTCCAACCGCCTTGACGTATAATTAGAATGATGGAACCACTGTCACACTATCACTGTGAGATATACTATAGTAAACCTATACCAATCAACCTACAACAAATAACCTATACTAATA
>SNQJ01S0000022.1:476589-492284 GCA_010110895.2 Picea sitchensis
CGCAAAGCGTCTTCCTGTGAGGGCTTTCACCATAAGGGGACCACTTTGGAGTTCATCCATATTTACTTCTTATCAACCATGACAAGACAATAATGAGTCATATTTACATCAAACAATCTTGGGTCCATTACCCAAACCTTTGTTCCGCGGGGCTTTGTTCAAGGGTTGACATCAATGACAACCAACCGTAATCAACAAAAACAATTTCCATAATAAAATGTCGCTAAGCCTCGAAAATTAAAATCTAGTTCTAAAGTAATACTTGTGGTAAAAAAATAAAAATAATAATAATCATCATTAAATGTGTGACGAAAAGGGGGTAAGAAACTTGATTAAATTATTAAAATCAAATTGTTGAGGGATTTAAAATTTTAAAAGGGAAATGATTGTTTTGTTACACATGCTAATTAAAATTTATTAATTAAAATGAAAAAGGAGAAAATGATAATTTTCTACACTTACTAATTTGAGTTTAGATAAAACGGGAAAGGGGGGAATTTAAAAGAATTAGGAAACTAAGGGAAAAAGGGGGAAACATAAAGAAAAAAGGAAACATAAGGAAAAAGCAGAATGACCAACTTAACAAGGAATCTTGCTTTTAAGAACTTTCTAAATTGAAATCAACTAGTAAATTAGTAAAGGGGAAAGTCATTAAATTTGTGTAAGGGAATATGGAGACACCTAGGAGCGATTCTAGGAATGCTTTTAGGTGGGTGAGGCAAATAGGAGTAATTCAATAATTAATGAAATTAATTTTTGGTGCAACGAAGGGGATGGGTGACACATGTACGGGGAGGATTTTTCTGAATTAAATTATTGAACAATAAATTAAATGGGAATTTGGGAAATAAATGACTTAGAAATTCTATATAAAGGAGGGAGGAGGAGAAGGATGGATCTCCTCTGTGATGCGTAACGTTACGATGCAGAATTTTAGACTTCACTGACTTAGCTTGTAGGATTTGGGATACCCATCTCGGTGAGGAGTGGTAGCTCGGCTTTGCGAGGCGAGCTGGGAGTTAGTTGTTCTTTGGTTTAGTGTGCGTGCCCCCTTTGTTGCTCAAGGGGCTAAGGGGGAAGAAGAGTACCCCTAACGTTGGCTGGGAGGTACTGGTGAAGTCTCATCGGTCGACAAGCGGGAGTTGCACGGAGCGCGCGAGACAACGACTCATAGTGGATGACTTGGGCTACAATACGCTTTCTTTTATTCTGCATGGTAGATTATTATGACCTTACGCTTTCATTTCTATACTTTTAGCTGTGTAAAGAAGGTGTTTGACTTAGCATTTTAATTGAGAAATTAATTTCCCCATAGCCTTAAGCTTGCTACTTGACTTGATTCCCTTGGCATTCGATCCCTAAATGTTGTGACTATCCTATTGGTTTTATTGATTTGTTGTGAAGAGTTGTGATTTTTACTTCATCCTCATCCCTAGTTCGCCAATCCACGCCTGAGCAGTCGGCCAGGAGCCGAATCGACGGTCGTCACTTCAGTGCACAGCGACCTATAGATTCTAATGCCTTGCTTTTCTGTGCGTGGATGGTGAGCGAAGGATTTTTTCCCAACTGTCTATCCCTGATGATTGTTCTTGGTTGAGTGATTGTCTTGCACCTTGTTGCGATTGATTATCTTTGCGTATTTTTTATCCTTCCTCTCAGCGAACAACCTAATACTCTATGCGATTTTAACACCTCTGCGTTCGATCTCTGCATGTGATTGGGCTCTGCTTTTGTTATGTCACCTCTACGTCCTAAATGATCTCGGTGCTGATCGTTGTGTCATTAATCTCTGTGTTTTCAATACATTCAACCACGAGTTGTCCTCTGTAATTTGTTACATTTCGTTGGCGAAGTTACCCTGCGAGTTTACTTTTATTTATACTTTGACTGTGATTTTTGTGATCAAACTTAGCGTCCTTCTTATGTTATAGCCATTGCGTTTTACATATGCTAATGACAACGATTTGCAATCAATTCCCAGCAGAGGTATGATAATGAATAGTTTGCGTTTTTTTTAATGATACGACTGGGTTGCTAGATGTGTCTGCGTTGTTAAATGAATCCTGTTTCTTTACAACGATTCTTGATAGCGATTTAGTGTGGCAGAGACAAATTTTGACAGAGTTCTAAATCCCCTTTATATTTATAACTACACAGTAAATTGTCTAGCTGAGATGGAAATTTTTATGAAGTTTTAAATTCTCTTGAATTTTAGTTACACTGCGAATCACATGGCTTTGCCCAACACAGGTAGCGCCCTAGCGTTTTTCTTGGCATTGTAATTGGTTATTTCACCTCCTCTGTGCCACGAGTTTACCTGTGAAACGTGACCACCTATGAATCCATTTTTTCCAACATTCTCTACTCTCAAGACAACTTTAACCCTGTGTATGGGTTGCACAGTAACATCTGGTGTTTTTGGGCAACGATCTCCTTTTTGTACACAGTGACCCCATAGTTTCTTGGATAGAAAACCGTGCGTTGTGACAGAGTTTCCATTATTCTTGAGCAATGATTTTATTGTGAATAACAACGCTGGGTTGTTGTGTTTGCCTGTGGTTGGGTTGGGTAACTTAATGCATTTATGAATGGGTAGTTTAGCGATTTCRTGCATCTCTCAGGTYTGCAAATCGGATTGGTATCTGCATTTTTTTTGGAGTTTTAATGAATAACCTGTCACTCCACATTTGGGGCGGTTTACCCAGCTTCCACTTARCATTTCCATAAATATTTATGGTTAGACGCCTATCAGTAACAAACAACGAGTTTATAGTTTATCCATCAATAGTCTGGTCATTGCACGACAAACTTCATGGGTGCATTGCTGGATGTGTAACCGCTACGTTGGTGACTGTTTTGGTTGTGTGTGAGTTGTTGCATCCTTTTGTAATGGAAAACGATGTGTGGAGTGTTAGCACATTAATTTATTAGCACAGGAGTTGCTATCTGATGTGGTTGGCAACCATTTTGGTTATGCAACAATTTTATGTGCGGTTAAAGGACAACGTTTCATTGTGATGCTAGATGGCAGTGACTGTATTTAACGGTCAGTAAATTTATTTTCAAGGGACAACTTTTTATAATTAAAGTAAACATTGAGTTAGAAATTACGCTGACAACGATTTGAATACGTGCCAGACAACGACCAGACATCAATCCTTAATTTATACARGCAACAATCTTTAATAAAAATAATGATTCCCCTGTGTATGCCAACGATGGTGTATAAGATTATCTCCTTACCACCAGCGATATAGTCTTACCARTTTTGAAATCGAAGGTACTGCAGACTCTTGGCATCATACTGTCAATAACTACCATCATTACCTCAAACACACGTGTAGCTGTTTCTCTCTTTRTGYCATTAARACCCTTAGTGTTACCCTTCTCGAAAATAACTAAAATTCATATATTTATGTTTTATGGAAGCCACGACTAAGGCCTAGTGAGTCCACATGGTTTTTTAAGGACGTATTTCTGATATAGAAGTCTTGTTTATCTTCGAACCTAGAGAAGAAGCTTGAAATGTGGGAGACTTTAGGGGTAAGTTCAGAACCTTATACTTTTAATTAAAATGGCACACTCACATCATCCTTGGAAGAGTTTAATGGCTTAAGTAGTTACTCATGCTTAGGATACTAGTAATTGCTTGTGTCTGTAATGTGTTCATACCATGCCCTTGAACATAAAAATCTTGAGTCTATCAAGGAGTGAATAGGCGAATTTACCTCCTAAGGAGATGACCAATTGAGTAAAACATGAAGAGAAGAAATGAATGATACGAGAAGGGTAGAATTATGACTTGAGGCTTAATATTTAGTGGGTGGTTAGCTTTTGTTCTTAAAGGAGGTATAGTATCACAATACTAGTAGGATTCTATTTCATTCATTGGATTACAATGATTAATGAGTTGGGTAGCAGTGAACCGCGATAATAAAAGTTTTTATAGGCCAAATCAAGGTGAATTCTTTACTAGATTGCCTTTGGAATTTAAAATCTTGGGGAATTAATGATTTCATCAAGTGGATAAAAGAATGCAAAATGTTAGAAGAGATAATGGTCATGATGATAAGGCTCTCAGAGTATTAACTGGCGTTGTCAAACCCTCGTGTGTAGAGATGGAACTTGGAGCAGGAATGCTTGTCTTGAAAAGTGAGGTAATACTTGAAGACTCTAGTTAAGAGTGAAAGGATTCAACTTGACCAAGAGTACAAAAGAATGGGAAGAATGGAGTCTAGGAAAAGAAACTTGAATTCTTTTAGTTGATCATTAAACTACGATTGGAGAGTCTACGTCAGATTCTCAATGGAGGTTTTTGAATATTTAAATTTAAGAAAGTTAGAATTTGTTAATGATTAGATACCTACAAGAAGATACTAAAATTTTAGAATAGAACCTTTCGGCGTGCGACGGAAGGCCACCAATGTTCGGTGGTTGTTAATCACTTATGCACATTTCTTTGTTCGTTCATTGATGGTGTTGTTACTATTACCTTCCTGCAGAAAAAAATAAATTTTAGCGATCGTTATGCGTCGTACGTTGTCGTAACGAAGGGGGGTTGTTACATGATTAGATGAAAGCACATAGGAACTATACATTATATGTGATGGTTGTTATCAATAGTACACACACAAGCTATGCATGCTCTAATTACACACACATACCTTGTGCATGTACACTAGTATCATTATGATATATATTAGGTATTATAATATTATTATTGATGGTTGGTGTGTGATGTTAGTAGTATAATTAAAATTATAGGATTATACTATTACTTCATTTGAATTATTGAATTTCATTTTGGGGCTTATTATGTTTTGATAAAATGGGAAATTTGATTTCATTTGAATTTGATTTGCATTTAACAAGACTTTTATTTCATGACCTTTTTTTTTTAACCCAGGCTACATTTCCCAGGGAAAACCTTCAAGTACTTCCCCTCATTTCAAAGATGGTACCCAAGGTAAACCCTATAATATGTAGAGCATAAGGCCAGTCAACAACAAGGCTTGAATCCATTGCAACATTATGAGCTCAACATGTCACTTGTGGGAATTAAACCTGGGTGGGGAGGATAACGATCATTCCTCACAACCACCCAAGATAAATCCAACTGACATTAGGGAGTCCGTGACCAACCCAAAGTTAATTTTAATTAATGGATTTGATAATATGTCAAGGGAATAAATTTGGGTAGGTGGTGGGAGATTATTTTATGATAGTTTAACCTTCCTAGGACCCTTCCTGGAGAGGCTAGGAAGGTGGTGGTAGAAGATGCATGAAGGGGACTTTGGGAAAGGAAAAGGGGGTTGTGTAATTGGGGAAAATTATTTTTGAAGGGAAGCATAACCACAAGAAGCACCTAGAACTATGAAAAGTAAGAAATGTGAACTGTGAGATCTATTAGGCTATGAGGAATTGATTGTTTAGTTGAGAGGTGGATTGTTGATTGTTGAGATACCGGTGGCAGTTTGGTGTTATTCTTGGAGCTTTGGAAAAGGAGGGCTAGTAAACCTTAAGGTTTCCTATAGCTAGGGAGTTGGAGAGGTCATTCCTAGCTAGCTGGGAGGTTAAAAATCTAGTCGAGCAGCTTGCTAAAGATCTAAGGAGCTGGACTACTAAATGAAACGTGGTTGTAGGTATTTTACTAGTTCTTACCTAGTTACATTGATTGATTAGATGATTATATTAATTAATTTATTTCCATGAAAATGTTGAAATCATAAATTGCATTGGTTAACTGTAGATGCAATTATTACAAGTGTTAAATGCATCATGTTGTTAGTGAATATGAATTACTAAATTTTAACTTTTTCACATAATAGAAATTTACTTTTACATGCAGAACATACATACATACATACATACATACATACATATATATATATATATATATATATAGAGAGAGAGAGAGAGAGAGAGAGAGAGAGAGAGAGAGAGAGCATAAATTAGTAAACAATATCATAACCCCCAAAATGTCTAGTAGGGGTCTTAGAACTATAACAAATTTTTTTAATCAAAACAAACTATTGTCACCTAAAAAAACTATAAATAAGAGTGTAGAATTAAAACGATTATTCTCATTATTGCATATTCTTCTTTTTTCCAGGTAACATATCCTCAGGAAAACCCTTGGGCACTTCCCATCATTCCGAGGATGGTATCCATGGTAAACCCTAGAATCTTCAAGGTGCAAGGTCGGATCAATAATAAGACTCAAAGTTGTCACAACAATATACTCATTATGAGCTCAACATGTCACTTATAGGAATAGAACCTGGGTGGGGAGGATAACACTCCACCCTACAAGCACTTAGGCTAAAACCAATTGATAAATCATGTACTCTCCTACTTGAAACTTCCCAGATACATTTTCAGTTATCTGAGATAAAAATAAAAATAAAAATCTCTAGCACAATACCATATTTAAAATGAGTTACCAAATTCCTAAAGGTATTGGTCTCAATGTTATAGCATCCATTATCCAACTTTAGAAAGGTATTACATTTTAAAATTACTATCATTAACCCATCTTAAGTCCATATGACTTTTCATCATCTGAAAGATACCAATCTCTAAATGTTATGACATCCATTATCCATCTTTAAAATGGCTTTTGGTGCAATAAGTAGTAGAACACTGAACAAGTCTTTATGTTATTTCCAATCTATGATGGATGCATATCTCAGGTGAAAATTCATGACAAAGATAACTATTCAATATTCTCAAATGCTACCATGTATTTGAGTGAATTGACGCATCAAGTGGATGAGCTTGAGAAAATTAATTGTGCCATATAAGATTATTGAGAACAATCATTTCAAAAAAAGAGGGGTGTATTAGTTTCAAACATTTTAATTTTTCCCTATAGAAGTCTCATATATACTCCAGTGACCATTGTGGTGTTGAACAACAAAGATAGAAGCACTACGAATATTGAAGATTATTTATTGGTTCATAATAAGCATTGGGCAAGTTTGTGTCACTCTCATGAATCTTGGGACATAAATGCCAAGGACTAGGGTGTTTTGTTCATAGGTTATAACATGTAGATTTTATCTAATATTTTTTTTTTCTAATCATTCGCCAATTCTTCTATTTGGTCTAACATTTTTACTTTTATGCCATGATTGGTTCCATGATTTTCCTTTTTGTTTGCTCATCCAATTTATTTTTTCGAATTTTCAAACAATTTATCATGAAAAATTACCATCAAAGACTTCACACTTCTTGAGATTCCCTCCCCTCGTTGTTGTGCATAGCTTGCCATTTTGCTTTCTTTTTCAAACTTGAAAGACACAAATTACATATGTCCACAAGTAATTGATCTTGAGTTATGGAACTGATTTTATGATAATATAATTGAGAATCATAACATGGATATATATAGTTAGATTAAGTATCTCAACATTTGCTAAAAAATTTACCTTAGTACATAAACTTGATTTGATAAGCCTTTCAATCCAAGACATACATTCTTTCCATTTGATGTTATTATTGTTACAACAATAAAAACCCAACAACATTATGCTTTGCACTTTATAGCTTTGCTTGACCTCCAATAACCCTCTTTTATAAGCGTTTTTTTATGATACATGTAAATTTCCTCATAAACTAATAGTTTCCAACAAGTCTGCAAAAGTGAAACAGTATATCGTTTTATAAGAGCATATTGTGCTTTTCATAGTTTCTTTTTTTAGATTTTCAGTTACTATGTTTTTATTAAGGTTTTTCATACTTACATTTTTTTCATATTACATTTTTCATCACTGATTTTCACATTATGTTTTTCACAGTGGGTTTTTATTCAAATAGTAAATTGGTTTATAACAATGTATAATGATTTTCATTGTGATAGTATATATACTTTATTTAAATAATTTGACTATGAGGTAATGATGGAGATGGTTTAATTTTTCAGAAGTTAGAAGTCAAAATATTTTTTCCTTTATAAAATATAGAAAATATTGCATATGTTTCATGCATTTCAAGATCTTTTCCTGTAATGATCTTACGTCAAAAATATCCATAATATTGACACAACTAAGAGCTTTTTTTTTTCCAAGAAAAAATTCCTCTAATTTATAAAGTTTATAAAGTCATTTACAATAGTCAAGCTATATCTAGCATAGGCGAGCTAAAACAGCACACTAGCTGTGTATACAAATAGAGCAAACAGTAAGCAGCCAGTCGATATAAGACCCCGTCCAGCCAGTTGATAAGAGGTCCTTTAAGAATTTTCAGAAGTGTCATCACAAACATAAAAGCTATTGTATGTTATTGCCTTTACACGTGTCAAATATATTCCATAAAGGTAGACCGGAGAGCACAAGAAAATCCTTTAGCAGAGTCTCAATATATCTTTACATTATTTCAGAAAATCTAGAGCTAGATCTTAATATAAACATGTCTAAAATCTAGTATAAAATCAATCCAAAAAACGATTGGAATAGAGATGTAAGTGAATGAATAATAGACTGCACATATTTTGATTATGGAACTTACTAAGAACTTGATTCCAACTGAATACCTTCCTTGTAAACAACATATACTTTTCCATTGCATTCTTTGTACACATGGTAAAATTTATTTAATCTTTTTTTTTTTTTGAAATTAAGATGGGTTGCAAGACAATATTTTTCATGTTGCTATCTTTCTTCATTTGGTTAATCACTACTGTAGAATCTCGTAAACATGAAGTTTAAGACATCGTTTTCAACAAAGAAAAATATTGATAATTTTAAGGCAATTGATTCAACATAATTGTTTGTACCTCTACCCAACCTTGTCTTGAACTTGAAAGAGAATTATTGTTGAAAAATGCCCCACCCATCCCACAAGTAGGTGGGTCCCCTCGATAAACCATAACAAAAATAAGCCGAAGCTCCACTTTTATCCATTTGTTCTTGTCTAAATGATCTTTGAGGTTTGACCCTAGAATAAGTTTTACGCTATCAAAGATAGACTTGCTTTGAACTACACATTGGAAAGGCATAATGAACTTATTGGCGGATAAACTTGTATTTCAAGTTAACTAGGCTCCCCATGCTACAACTATATGGAGAACCTCGAGACCTTTTAGCTAAAGTTTAGAAAACCATTTTTTAAGACAATTCTCAATTGACTCTCCTTGCAAGCCCTCTTTGATTCCATTCACATACTCTCTCCCTCCATACGTGCCCCATGTAGTCACAAAAATAACCAAATGATGTATTATTTCCTCTTGAACGTTACATTGGTAGCATCTACTTGCCTCCCAACCATTTCTCCTCTAGTTGGAAGTAGAAACTTGATAAATAATTGTCTTGTATTTGGGACAACTAGTTGTTTAAAAAGTTCATATATGTAATGTACCTAATTGAATAATTAAGATGCAATCAACATTATGATATAGAAATCATAGGAAATTATAGCATAGCAACGAAATTAATATTGCCCATAACAATTTTATTCAATACCCATATGCACATTCAACCATTCCAACATATAATTCAAATTAATTTATGTTAACTGACTAAGTATTGATAATTTATATACATGGAAAATACAACAACATACATGTCCATTTTTTTCCATAAACATTATCTCCATAATTCCAATATCTTCTATGATACCCATAATGCCCATTACATCCAATGTACATTGTTGAATATTAATTAATAGGAAAGAGGCATAATTATGCTCTCTACAATACAAAGATGGTTGTAGGAACCTTTAAAATATGCATATAAATTTCTACCAGACTACCAATGATTTCAATCTTGAGCCACTATGAATTTCCAGCCTTGGGTCTTCACCAAATGACACATATTTCTCACTTACACCAACAACAATGAGATTAGTCAACAACATATAACATACAAAATTACTTATCCGTTGTAGGATTGCACTTGGGGAAATGGCTCCATGGTATCATTTTTGATTCTATCCATATGCACTAGCTCATGTAGGTGCCATCCACTTGCCGAACAATGAAACAAAAAGGGAAAAATTACTGGTTATGGCTTTGGATTTTCTCACTTAGACCCATTTCTAAAGATCTCAGCCATAGCCCATTTATCACTACAACAATCCATCTTACCAACCTCTCTTCCCCTTTAGCCATGCACAACATAAGGAATGTGATCCCCTTCACTTCTAAATAGTCGCTCCAACTATCCCACTTCCCTCCAGTGCTGCAACACAGACTAGCTAAGCAATCTCTAGTGCTAGAAACTAAGAAGAACTCAATTATAGTTAATTCCACTCTATCTCAACCATCACCCATGAACTCAATCATGGTTTCCTCATGGTTTCATGGCAATAACTATGGAAACATAATGCACTTTCTCTCTATCAAAATCCATACAAATGATAGAATCCACAAGTACACGAATTTACCAAAGGTCAGCAATACCCATCCCCAAGGCTTGCATGCATACACAGATTGCATGACCAATACATGCCTACCCATTAACTTGGGAGATAAAATGTGTGGCCACATAAGACAGAGGAAACATGAAACATGGGATAAAGGCACTTGGCATTTCAATAAAATATTATATTTTATTCATGACTCCCCTACACCCCCACACATTAGTTCAATGCCCCATGGTGCTCCTAAGAAATTTTTATCCACAAATACACCTTTTGTTATGTTATTATTATTAATTATTAACTCAAATACAATCAAGTGGTAATTTGCTTACCCAATTAACATATTCTTACACAATACAATCAAGTGATAATTTTCTTACCCAATTACCACATTCTTACACATTATAGTCATGTACTCATATATATATATGGGAAATATTATATCAAAAAGCTGCAACATAGATAACAACAAGCATACAAAAAGAGCTAAGAGAGTTTGTTGACGTTTATGGCTATTACATCCCAACTATTAATGCAGGTATATTGCTTAATGCAAGAGGCTCATGCTATTTTCATTTTGGGAGGCATAATGTTCTTCATTTTCATGAATCTTAGTGATATCGAGTGTAGAGCTATGTGGTTCCCTTTAATAGTCTCTTCATTATGGTGTAGAACTCTTCAAACCTCCTAAATAATCCATGGAGTCCATGAGATCTAATTCCTCTTCTATTATGCTTGCTAGTGACAAGGTTGAGTGGGAACCAAACTGACCAAGGCTAACACCAACACACTGAGTGAATTCCGAATTCCACTTCACTTCACTACATTTCCAAAGATTTATGATGCTTGGACTGAGAGGACCCAACGATTGAGATATATGAAACCAAATGAGTGGATAGGGAGAAAGTTGCTCCAATACCAAAACTCAAAACCAAAATCAAACAAGAAAAATGCAAGTAGAAAGCCACAACTAGATATAACCAGAAATTGAAACCTTAAAAAACCAAAAAATTACAACCCAAAAACCCAAATTCTGATACGACATCCAGAGCAAAGGAAAATCTCTTACCAATTTTTCTCCAAATTTGCTATGCTCCTATAAATTCCTGAAACATAATATAAAATATCCCAAATTTCAAGTTCCAATTGTACCATAGAGCTCAGACCCGACCAACAATGGTGATAATGACACATAGAACACTGCCCCAAGCCCAACACCTAAAACCATAGGCTAAATAACAAATTACTAGAATAATTCCACTCCCATAAATAACTAGAGCTCAGATCCAATTTAACTTGGACTAGATTGAGACTACTTGGGTCACCTTGAAATCCAACATCCATTCCTTCCATTATCCCACCTTGCCAACAAAATCCCATGATGGAAGAAACAAAGAACAAAGTGAGGATTAAATCTTGCATGCAATAAATATGGGATTGTGTCCTTGTAAGTCCTTTCCTCGCACTTGAATACAAGCATGAGGAATTCCATGACATATTTTTATTAAATGAGTTGTGATGTGGCTTGGAATCCAAATGGGTTAAAAACATTAGGGGATATGACAAAAACTATGCCCCCCATTTTTAACCACGATCCCTTGCAAAAGAGAGGTCACTTCATTAGCTAGCAGATCAACATGAGTGTTAAAATATTTGAACACATGATAGAATGAGACCTTGTTCATATTTTGAGTTGCTTTATTGATTCTCGCGATAATTGAGGCTAGCTTTCTATTTTTTTGAATCACGTGTTGAACTAATGATTTGATAATGACACCAAAGTCCCTAATTATGATCAATAAATATATATTAGAGTTGATTGCAAGGAGTAGGCCTTGGAATAAAGCATATGATTCCACTTGATTATTGGTTGAAGTTCATAATCCCCAAGTAACGGTTAATTCCTTGAAATTAGAGATGATCCCTCACACACTTACCACCCTTAATATTACAACACATATAATAAATAACAACTTAATCAAAATTTCAAAACTTTAAATTCAAATTTGACAAAGTATCATTTTAATAGACTCTACGTTACAACTTCAATGTGTGTGTGTGTGTATAAAATTGTAATTATCATCTTAACATGCTAACATTAAATTTTTGACATGAAAATCAACACCATTGATATTTCCATAATGTTAAAGTAAGCATAAGAACAACATTGATTTTCTTTTTTTTTACATGTGGTTCACAACACCGAAGGTTGGTACTCGCTACGCCCACAGAAAACCCCCCCGAAATCCGCAAGAGAACATGGAGAGGCCAAGCATTTTTGGAATAATGGGGGCTCAACAACAAGAGCATCATATAGACCCATTTAACGACATCACATGTCACTTTCAAGGAATTGAACCTGGGTGGGGAGGGTAACAACCATTCCTCCCAACCACCCAAGCTACATCCAATGGACACAACATTGAATTGTTAAGATCTACAACTTGCCAATATCTATCCACCATGTAGTTATAATGTGCAACAAAATGTTTTTATGATCCCAATATTTATTTATGAATTCTCAACATAGGGGCTATAATTACTTATTGTAATGCCCCCGACCCAAGGATTAACTCTATCCATTTAAAGATAATAATATAATTGCTAAATAAATGTATGGGTATTTTAATAATGCAATCAACATTTAATTGAAAAATAACCCTACATTAATTTATATGTGCATCTGCTCTGCATTCACAATGATCGTCAATAAAAAACCATAATCACACACGGAAGACATAATTGTTTATGTACAAGCCCATTAATGTTTTTTTTAAACAAAAATGAACAATATTTGTATTAAAAGAGGTTGTGCCGAAGAAAACAACAATCATACAAGTCTACAAAAAAAGGCTCACAACCTGTATATAGTTCTAGTACTAAGTCAACATAAAAAAAGAGTCCTTTCCAGGTTGAAACCTTGTTCATTTACACTAATTACATCTTCGTAGAATTGGCCTAAATAACACAAAAAATTGTAGAACATTTACTAGTTAGAGGAGGTAGAATCTTGAAAATTTGGGGCCCTAGGTTGTTGTAGAGGTCCTTCTTCAATGTCCATAGGGGTAGTTCTGCAATTGTCATTTTCATTGCCTATACCAACTCGTTGATGAGAGTTTCTATCATGATTGATTGACGCCGAGGTTGAATGATGAGGATGAACATGAGTCTTTAATAGTTATATATCCATCTCCATTCTATCCATCCTTCAAGTCAGGGTAACCAAAGCGAGCTCAAATTCCTCGAATTTGACTGAAAGCTGACACAACACAGAACAATTCACTTGAACTATTTCCTCGTGACACCAAAGGAACTTTTTGAATTCACTCTAGGACGGTTCCATTTCAACCCATTACAACCATAAAATAGAGTTTCTCCAACATCCATGGATACCAAGAGCAAAACCGCAAATAACAAGAGGGGAAAACACATAACAGAAAAGGACTAGATGAAAGAGATAACTATCAATAACAGAACTAGGGAACAAAGGACAAGAAACAATAATATACTTGAAGAGAACAACAAATAGGACTTGCTGGGAGAAAACACCTTCCTCTTCATTCCAAACCAAAAGAAACGAGCCAGACTGAAGAGGCTCACTCGAATAGACACATGTCAAGAACCAACCCTAGAAGCCCTCATTGAACCAGGGATTGAAACCCCCCTGAAATCCAACAAAGAACAATCCATATAAAAAACCACTAGACCACCTAAAAAACTAGAATGGCCCATGTCTAAATGAATGCCCACACAACTGATATTAATTTGTGAGTATGAGAGGGGGACATCAAAAGCACCAAAGAGACTACTCATTAAATTTATCTGCACGGAGAATGAGGGAGATAAACTATGGAATATACATAACCCCCTTAACTCCAGTCAAATTAATTATCCCACTTCCAAACTAGTTCCAACCTTATCCCAATGGTCAACGAGGGGGTTTAAGTCTCTTCTTACGTTATATATTTTGAACTCAACAAAACTTTCTCTAATGGACAAGATGCGGGAGATTATTCCATTGAAAAAATTGTTTTTAGATTGGATTCTCTTGTTAATCGCTCGAACAACCATCATGGACTCCCCCGAGACTATGATTCTAGTGAGGTTGCACTCTTTTTCTATACACACTCCTTTTAATAAGTGTTGGGCTCTAAAGATGTCTTAAAATATAACCTCTATGCATCATCCAAAGGTGGGCGCTGGCACAAGCATTTTACTTGTCGCCTACGTAGGTTCTTACCTTTCGTTTTCAATACCCATCCTCCAGAGATGCAACCCCTGCAAAGGGACAACAATCGTAACAAAAGGAACAACAATTGTTCTGTTCAAATGAACAACACTACTTGCAAAAGGAACAACAATCGTGACAAGGGAACGCTAGTTGTTATATTGGGCCGAACTAATGTTGTATTAATTGAGTTGTAGTACTTGCCCAACTATCTAATTTGTCAACCCGGGGTTCGTAAACTGACGAAGCAAACACAAAGTATATGCAAGATTGAAGCAGGACTAATCTAATCTAATGTTTAAGCTACAACTGAAATTGAATCATTAATCTAACACATGACTGAAATTGAATCATTAATCTAACACACGACTGAAATTGAATCATTGATCTAACACACGACTGAAATTGAATTAATCTAGTTGCGTAAATGAAATTACTCTAAGAATGGGAAATTGTGTAAATGGAACTAATCTAGAAATGGAGAACTACATGAAGGAAAAACAAGTACAACATGTGAAGAGTTGAATGACACAACAACATATGTGAGATCTCACCAATGAAACAATCTTATATTACAATAATCAAATCAATCTTTATAAAAGAATAATGAAAGCATGAAAACCAAAACCATGAATCAAAGCTAAGAATCCCTTTCTCTTTCGAATCCTAATGACTACTCTGATTCTAATTACTTGATTACTACATTACTTCATATTCTAATTGAATACTAATTCCTATTGAATCCTCATGAAGAGAGAGCACTTTCTTTTATACATGAGAGCCTTGAAGATAAGATAACCATCTCATTATTATAGATCCACTTTTCTCTCAACCTATTTCCTATTATTACAAAATATAATCCCTTCAAATCCCCACACATATCTCTCATATATCTTGGATAAGATATTCCAACCAAATCTCCATGATATTCTCCTTGGAATGGGCTTGAATTATCTCCTCAAATATTGAAATGGTGGAGGAAGTATTCAAGAAGTCCTTTTGAATTAATCCTTCACATATTCCTACACATTACAAAGCTCACACATTTTTGAGATATATATGAAAACATGTCAATTTTCTAACATTTAATCACAAATTCCCTTTTAAT
>SNQJ01S0000022.1:520398-532669 GCA_010110895.2 Picea sitchensis
ATCTCCGCGCTGTCTCGTTGCTGGCTATGCTTGCACGCCCTTGCGATACTCCTGCATCATACTCCCTTGCTTGAAAATTTTCATGGGATCCTGTCCATGAGCTCGCGCACGGTCTGTCCATGCTTCTGAATTTCTGCTTCGTTCTCCTAGCTGGTATCTTCAACTGGATGGCCCTTCCACTTGACCAAATATTCAAAATATTCCTTTAGCCTGGCCTTCTTACGAACTCTTTTGTCCAGTATGCGCTCCATCTGCGGATTTTCTGCAACTGGCATTTGTTTTGTCCACTGAATCTTTGGCTGTTCACTACCTGCTTCTGCTTCCTCAACTTTATAAGGGTACAAATCTGAGACATTGAATATCAGAGAAATTTTGATCCCATCGAGTAGTTCAATCTCATATGCATTCGCCCCAATTTTCTTCAAGACCTTACATGGTCCGATTTTCTTCATCTTCAGTTTATTATATGTTCCTTTCAGGAACCTTTCCTTTCTCAAATGTGCAAGGATCAAATCACCAACTTCGAACTGAAGTTGTCTCCTGTGTTGATCTGCTCTCTGCTTATATTCTTGGCTTGAGTTCTGCAATCTTTCTTTCACCTGGTTGTGAAGTTCCTTCATCGCCTCTGCGAAATCTTCTGCACTAGCGCCCCTATTCGCAATCTGTTCTGAATCCCTCAGCTCAGAAATTCCTCTCAGCTGCATACCATAAAAAATTTGAAATGGACTCTGTCCTGTTCTCCTATTAAGCGAGTCGTTATAAGCAAACTCCGCCTGTGGTAATATGTTGTCCCACTGACTGTGGTGTTCTGTCACCAAGCTCCTCAGCAAGTCTCCCAAACTCTTGTTCACGACTTCTGTCTGTCCATCTGTCTGAGGATGATAAGCCGAACTAAACGATAAGTTTTTTCCCAAATCTGATACCACACTTGATGCAGATCCCCTTCTCGTAGATCCGTAGATTGGGATCCATGCAGGATCTTTTCCTCTCTTCTAGCCCAAAGAGCTCGACTGGCCCTTCTATTTCCCTTTCGGGAAATCTGCACCCACAAACAACCTTGAGGAATTTCCCCCCTTATACTTTAGAAGATCGGACTTCGCGATTTTGCAAGTCCTGTGGTCGAGTGTCTTGTCTCTCAGACCCCCGAAACCTGAAATTATGACACTTGGCCTTTCCTCTCTCTATTTCGCCTTTCTCCTTATCGCGATTTCGGGAGTCACAATGTCATGCAACTCATCCCCTCGACCTCCGAAATCCTGATTCCCGCATTACCGAAACTCCGATGATCGGTCACCAAAAGAAATCGACGACTGTGATTCCCCGCTCGATCCAACGGTCAATGCGATTTTCGTGTATCGGGAGTTCAAGACTCTCGATGCCAAAACCTCATGTCAACACAAACTCCGAATTCTCGAATCCCGATATCAATTTTGGCTTTTCGCTTTTGCGAATTCGCGAGTTGCGATGTCATGCAACTCTGCTCTGCGAACCCCGAAATCTCGATTCTCTATTTGCTGAAATCCTGAAATGTCAACTCCGACACGATTCTCGGCGCTGGCCCACAACTAGGCTTCCTCCTTTTTAGGACTTTAGACTTCGCGATTTCGCGAGTCCTAATGCAAGGATTTCGGGACTTCAACTCACGAAACCCCAAAATAGTCAACGCAACTGACTTCCGTGTCGACAAGTGTGCCAAATGTCCACCCTGCTGGCTTTTATGTCTCCACACAATCCTTTCGGCCCTTCAGGACTTCACACTTCATGATTTCGCGAGTCCTGATGCAAAGATTTTCGGGACTTCAACTCACGAAACCCCGAAATGGATTTTTACGAGCAGATCCAACGACCCTTGTTGGCTTGGATCTACGGCTCCACCTATCTTGAGATTGAACCTTTGAAAACACTCGCCGTAACTCCCCTGCTACTCTACGAGATCTGACGGCTCTCGAAAATTCGCGAATTCTCCACGGAGAATTCCGACCGTATGTTTCCTTCTTGACGATTTCTGCGAAATTGAACAGGCTAACTCCTCGCTGGAAATTACCTACCTGCAAAGCAACTTCGCAGTGCCTCCCTTTGAACGCTTCAAGGTGCTAAACCTCCTAATATTTCTTTGACAATTCCGAAGACTCTATCCCTCCTGAGCTTGCTTGAAAATGTCCAAGTCCTTTGGGGAAAATTCTTGCGCGCACTCCTTGCGGCACTTCTTCAATACTTCCAAGTATTGAATCTCTTCGACTCTGTGAACTCCCTACAACAGTAGTCCTTCAACAATTTCTCAGGTTCACAAAACTCTAAGACTTTACTCGGCTTGCGCACGCCTTGCACGACTCCTGTGCTCAACTTGCACTTCTACGAGAATGAGAACAACGTTAACCCTCCTGAGCTTTCAGAGATAAAACTCTGAACTCTTGTCAACGCACTCCTTGCGGACAAACTAAACATGTCCGTTGAAGACATGTCATGGGAATTGTTCAAGGAATGATTCCGGGAGAGGTACTTGTCTGATGAATTCATTGAGCACCAGCTTAATGAGTTCAACGGCTTATGACATGGTAGTCGTACGGTACCAGAGTATGAGGCCATGTTCATGAAGCTACTCAGATAAAATGTAATATATATATATATATCCTGTTGTCGATTGGTTGGTATCATATAGTAGTTTAGACTATAACAACTGCTCATATATTAGATAATTGCTAGTTTTTATTGATACTAGTTTATTGACTTTAACATATGAAATTGGTATAGATAGAACATCATTATCTTAAAATTAATAATAATATTATAAGTTATGGTCAATGATTATATAACATTTATTTAAGAATAGGTTGTTAAGGAATATTTCATCTATTGCACATTCATATAGTCATTTTCTCCTTGTAATTTGAATGTTTTATGTTAGTATGGATCATCCAGGGACGTAAAATAAAAAACTGTAGATAATGTATTTGACATGGTTGTATATCTTGTCCTTAATTCTCTCTGGATGAAGGAAACTCCCCGCTAAGAAATAAATTGTTAGATGAATACTTTGTTTTAAATAAATATGGTGAAGTATTTTAGATCTTAGGTATTCACTAAAGACAGGTTATAGGATAGATATATTCTGTTGGAACTCTACTCTCAAGAACCATAATCTAGGATTACAATTGTTGAAGTCTTTAAGCATAAGAGAGTTGTGATAATATTCTTGGGTAAGTTGATCCCTTGTGAGATAAAATATTAATGATATGCGCTAGATGTGTTACTAACTATTATGTAAATAAATTAAAATTAAAATATTTTAATTGTCCTCATTGTTTACTATTATTATTTATCGTATAGGTGGAAATTCTTTATGAATTTTTGTTTTACTACGTTGAGTAGTTTCTTTACATTGTTACAGAGTAAATGTTACATATGGTATAAGAGCAGGTTCAACCCCGCGACAATGAACCTGTTACGCCTTCTACTGTGTTATTTTAAATGATTAATGATGTATAGCTAATGCAATTTTATTTGTTCATGACATGTATCATGGTCATAGGACACAAGGAAAGTAAATGTCATGGTGTGGGAGGCATAGGTATGCCTCCTTCGAGAGTATCCACGCCAGAGGGATCTAACCCTCAGGGAGATGAGTAGAACACTGAGAAGGAGCAGGTTGCAGTGGGGGATGTGGTAGGTATGATGAGATCCTTCCAAAGGATGTCAGAGGCACTGATCAACCACCTGGAACGAGATGAGGGAAGAGTGATTGTGCCAAATGAGGGTTCATAGTGCACTCCAACAAGTAGTAGTAGTATACACAGAGAACTTGAGAAAGTGAAATTTCCCAAGTTCTGGGGTGCCATAGACGACTTAGCCACCGAGGCATGGTTTGCGAACATGGAGATGTGCTTCGCACTTTGTGATTACACCTCCAACATGAAAGTTTGCATGGAGGTATTTCAACTGAAAGGGGGTGCTCTACTTTGGTGGAAGACACTCCTACCTCAATTAAACATGTCCGTTGAAGACATGTCATGGGAATTGTTCAAGGAACGATTTTAGGAGAGGTACTTGTTTGATGAATTCATTGAGCACTAGCTTAATGAGTTCAACAAATTATGACATGGTAGTCGTACGATACCAGAGTATGAGGCCACGTTCATGGAGCTACTCAGATATGCTCCACATCTGAACACATAGAAGTTAAAGGTCAACAAGTTTGTGTTCGACCTTAACTTCAACATTCATGCAAAGGTGAGGATATTGATGCCTCGGAAATTACATGATGCAGTTCATAAGGCCCCCATAGCTAAGGAGGATCTAAATAGTGGGGGTCAGGGCATGACTCCTTCTAGACAGACTGGACAAGTGACACCATGCGCGTAGCAACATCAAACACCAGCTAGATAGACTTTTGGGCACTCTGATACGCCCAGAGGACCTACATTCTTGACACCGCAATGATAAACTCCTCAGTAGAGGACTCCATATAGATCGCCACAACAACAACAACGTTGTCCACATTAGCAACAACAATTTAGGCCTTTTCAACAGAACATACCAACACCACAGACTTCTAGACCAACAACTTCTACTTCGGGGACTAGGAGCACTAGACCAAAGAATGGACGTTGGACATGTGGAGAGGCACATTACCAATGAGATTGTCCAATTGAGAAGGCCAAAGCGGCTGGATCAACAGGACCCACTACAGTTGGAGATTTGGGAAAGTCCCACAGGATACATGCAGTGGTGAACAACTGCCAGGTCGAGCACTGATCCACTGTGCTTGAGACGTCAAATATGATCGTTGATCAGAATTTTAGTATTTTGATAGATCCAGGAGCTACATAGAGATTTATTTCTAATGCAATGCCTAAGAGAATTAAGGTAAAGGTAATCGAGCAGGATGAGTTCAGATACGTAGAAATGGCATCGACAACCAAACAAAAAGTTGGAGGAAGGGTTATGGATTGTAGCATTAACTTGGGTGACTTTGTAACGAAGGAAAACCTTTATGTCACGATATTACGATTGTATGACATAGTTATTGGCATGGAATGGTTGGAATCACATGGTGCGATACTTAACTGGAAGACAAAATAGTTAAGTTTGACGGATGATTTGGAACAAAGTAGAGTGATTGTAGGAAGAAACAATGGGGTGTATTTGAGGTTTATTTCTTCCCTACAATTAAAGAAATGTATGCGCAAGGGGTGTAAGTTATACTCCATCTTAGATCTAAACGAAAGGGGGACATAGAAGGATTAGAAAATATTCCTGTAGTATCGGAGTTTGCCGATGTATTTCTTCAGGAATTGCCAGGTTTTACGCCAGAAAGAGAATTGGAGTTTACCATAGATCTGAAACCTGGAAATGAACCTATTACAAGGACTCCATACCAGATGTTGACACTGGAATTGTAGGATTTGTTGTATTTAGGACTTATACGTCCAAGCGTATCGCCGTGGGGTGYGCCAATGATTTTTGTTAGAAAGAAGGATGGATCATGTAGTCTTTGTATTGACTACCATCAATTGAACAAAGCTATGATCAAGAACCAATATCCATTGCCAAGGATTGATGATTTGTTTGATCAAATGAAGGGATAAACAATGTTTTCAAAGATTGACTTGAGATCGAGATATCATCAGTTACATATTAAGGAAGAATATATCCTTAAGACTGCATTTAAGACGAGATTCGAACATTATGAGTTTACTGTTTTACTGTTTGGACTAACAAATGCCCTGAGAGTATTAATGAGTTTGATGAATGGGGTGTTCTGTGAATACTTGGACAAGTTCACTCAAGTATTCATTGACGATATATTGATTTATTCTTGGATGAAATAAGAGCACAACGAACACTTGAGATTGGTTTTACAGTGTCTAAGAGAAAACAAGTTGTACAAGAAACTGTCGAAATGTACTTTTTACCGATCGAAGATTCATTACTTAGGACATATCATATATGGGGAAGGTATTGCTGTGGATCCAATGAAAGTAGAGGATATTGGAATGGTGAGCATCGACGAACGTACAATAAATACGTATCTTTATGGGGTTAACAGGTTATTATCGACGCTTTGTCGAAGGTTTTTTGTAGATAGCAAATCCAATTACAAAATTGCAGAAGAAAAACAAGAAATTCGTATGGATAGAGAAATGCGCGGAAGCATTTCAAAAGATTAAGGAGTTGTTAATGAAAATGTCGATACTAAAGGTTCCCAACATGGACAATGAATTCTTTGTATGCACAGATGCATCTAAGGAAGGTCTAGGCAGAGTTTTGATGCAAGACGGTCAGGTGATCGATTACATTTCAAGTATATTAAGAAGGCATGAAGAAAACTACGCAACACATGAATTGGGGTTATTAGTGATTGTATATGCCTTACGAGTTTGGAGACATTATCTGATTGGATGAAAAATATGAATTAAAGACCGATCATTGTGGATTGCAACATATTTTTACTCAGAGTGACTTGAACACATGACAAAGGCGTTGGTTAGAACTACTTAGTGAATACAATTTTGAGAATACTTACATTAAAGGAATGGTGAATAGAGTAGCATTTGTGTTAAGTCAGAGACCACACATATTCTCAGTAATAGCTCTTAAGGCGAATCTTCGAGAAAATATTCTAGCTTTACAGATTGACGATGATTGGTACAAGGAAGTTAAGGATAACATTGGACAAGATACTATGATGGTACCAAAGTTTGAAGGTTACTCTTTAGACAACGATGAATTTTTGAGGTATAACAATAGGATTTATGTACCGCCTAATGACGAATTAAGAAGTTTTATTTTGAGCGAAGCTCACCGAACAATGTACATGGCTCATCCCGGAGTCACAAAGATGAAGGCAAACCTTAAGCCTTTATTCTTTTGGAAAGGAATGAAAGTGAACATAACTAGTTATGTGGCGAGATGTCTAGAATTTCAGCAAGTGAAGGCTGAACATTGACATCTAGCGGGATTGTTACAAGCACACGCTATTCCTGAATCGAAATGGGAAGTCACTTCAATGGATTTTATTGTTGGATTTCCACTGATGACAAGGAGTCACGATTCAATTTTTTTGGTCATTGACACTCTAACAAAGAGTGCACACTTTATTCTAGTGTGTACGACTTATCCGACGCTGAATATAGCTAGAGTTTTTGTTAGTAAGATTGTGAGGTTGCATGGAGTACCAAGAAATAACATATTTGATTGTGGATCAATGTTTACATGATGGTTTTGGACTAGTTTCCAAGAGGCTTTGGGAACACAACTGAATTTTGGTACAACATATCACCCAAAGACAGATGGAAAAACTGAAAGAACAAATCAAATCTTAGAGGATATGCTTTAGATGTACGTGATGGATCAACAAAAGCGTTGGGAAGACTTCTTACCATTGGTAGAGTTTGCATACAACAACAATTACCAGAGTACGATTAAGATGGCACCGTTTGAGTTTATTTATGGATGAGCATGTCAGACACCTTTGCTTTGGGATCGACTGGAGGATAGGGTGTTGGTAGGACTGGAAGTGATCCAAGAGATGGAAGAATATATGTGAACAATAAGACAAAGAATTAAATAAGCACAAGATCGAAAAAAGAGTTATGTTGATTCACATCGCATTGACTGCAGTTATGATGTTGGCGACAAAGTTTTCTTCTGGGTAAAACCACATAAGAGTTCAATCAAGTTTGGAAAGGGTTCTAAACTCTCTCCTAGGTTTGTGGGACCTTTCAAAGTTGTTGAAAGGAAAGGACCCGTAGTTTACCGACTATCCTTTCCTGATTCTTTGAGGCATATGCACGATGTATTTCATGTATTTGTTTTACGACATTATATTTCAGATCCATCACATGTGATTGACTTGAGTTCTTTGCAGGTGTCAGATGAGGATTCTCTCATGGCGGAGCCAATCCACATTCTGGACCATTGCACTCGATAACTACAACGTCGAATAGTCGATCAGGTTAAGGTCTAGTGGGACAATTATAGTCCACACTCGGTCACATGGGAGGACACATATGGGATGCGTCAATAGTTTCCTTATTTATTTGATAGATTAGATATGTAGATCTGTGATAGATACATTTATTGGTACCATTATTGAAATTGTACAAACTTCGGGACGAAGTTTAAAACAAGAGGGGGTGTATGTAACATCCAGTTCTACTAAGAACATTTTATACTGACTTATTCTTTGGGGACACTTGCGAGCAAGTGATCCGATTATGATACATTATGATTATGATTTGCTTATGAGTTATGATATGATGTCATTGCAATTATATGTTAATTTCTAGATGCATATATATGTATCGACAATATTATTGACGAGTTTCCCTGAGTATGTATGATACATGACAGGTTGATGATGCTGATGGCATCAACGAACTTCCTTGGACTCCATATTGAGTCAGGGAGTGGATTAATAATTGGTTTGAGTGTTTGATTTACATGCATTTGATTTGTATGATGATTTCATTAGGTATGTTATGTGTATGGGTTATTGACAGTGTTCTTGTCAGTGGATGCAGTCTTGGCGACACTTGCTAATCCGACTCACATAAGGAGTAAAGGGGTCATGCACAAAAAACACACATTTGAGGGGGAGGTGTGGCAACGTCTCTGTCACAGCCTACTAGCACTCCCGTCGTGACCTGAACCACAGGTTAATGATTACCTAGTTCAGAAGGTTCACGATGCCATGAAGGCACACTGAGACAGTCACTCATGAGGATATCTAAGGGGCACACAATAAGGCATAATCATTATTTCTTAGAAGCCCTTAGTCTCTCACAATGTCGACCAAGTGGAGTGCTGGCTCCAAGGTTCGACACACTTCCAAAACTAGTCAAAGGTGAGTGGCACGCTTGGAGCACGAAGGTGCGTCTTGAAGGAGACATTGCGTAATTAAATGCAAGTAAATAAAAAGATAGAAGGTATAGAAAACAAAATAAAATAGTTGGATTTGTTAGAAATGAGCATGTAAATGATTATTTAATTAAACAAGAAATTAAAAAGAGTCCAAGCGTAAGTATAAGTTTAAGTCTAAATCTAAATATATACCTAAATAAATTATTAAATAAGTTATAGTAAAACACTAGGAAGATAGGGAATACAAATTAAAGGTTGAGTAATTGCGCATGTGTGCATGAAATTAATAAAAGGGGATTTTTAAATAAAAAGAAATTAAAACATGAGAGAATAGGGTGTACACATAGAGTAACATCTTGAGTCAATCTACCACTAATTATAACTAAAAGAAGACTCATAATCCAACTCTAACTAAGAACTAGTTAGGGGACACTCAATAAATGAGAAATTGGAGAACTAAGGGACAACTAAGAGCAAAAATAGGAACACATTGGGGAATGTGAGGGAATTTGTCTAATTAAATAAAATAAAAAGAGGAATTTCATGTGCAACTTGGGGAGAGTGTGACACATGTAGTGGGTGAATAATCCTTTAATTAAATTATTAAAAATATAATGTTTGTGCATGAGGACATGTGTCATTGGAATTTTTTCTTAAAAATAAATGGAAAGGAAGGGAAATGGATCTCACCTTAATTCGTACTGTTATGCTGCAAAATTTTTCTTGACAAATTTTTACTTGTGAGAGTTGGGTTCCAAAGCTTGGAAGGAATGGAAGCTCTTCCTTGAGAGGCAAGTTTTGGTGCTATTGAATTTTCTGGTTTTTGTGTGTGGCCCCATTGCAACTCGATGGGCTAACGGGGAAGAAGAGTACCCCTAACATTAGTTGGGAGGTACCGGTGAAGTCCGTGGATTAGAAAGAGGAGGAAAGGAGTAAACGCTCACAGATTGAAGATTATCAACGAATTCATGTTCCGAGTCACGATATTTTTAATTGTTGTAAATACTAAATTTTATGGACTATTGTTGTAATGGAGTGAATATATATGGATCGATTGATCTATCAAATTTTATATATTGTTGTGTGATGTTTATGTAAGTATCATTTGATATTATGTAGGGATCAATTATTTATGGTTAATATGCCATAATACTATAATTTATATAATTATGACATAATGACCTCACTACTTTTAAGTTGTATTACAATTTATTAAAATTATATAAGCGATTGCTTGATTCAAGTAGCAATAAACTGAATATTTTTCCATTATCTTAAATGAATAATTATTTAGATGTGTGCAGTGCTGTTATGACTTTTAATCTTGACATTGCAGCCAAAACTTTGGTGGGCGATTCTATGTACTGAAAAATCCTGAGTTATGCCTTAAAATGATCCGTTCATGTTCGATTTATAATCAGTATGGAACAATGATAGAAAAATCGTGGGATGATATTGTTTCCAATTGAATCGATCAATGTGAAGGTATACTAGCACCATTAATATGTGACTGTCTAAATTTGTATACATATGAAATAATTTCTTCAGAAAAGATGCATAAATTAAATCTAGAATAGTCCATTTAAGTTCCCATACCTATCTCGAGATCGTTATCTGGTCGTGTTGTATTGAGATTCGTTAATGGATACAGTCGAGTGGAATTTTTTTAAGTTGTGGTTAATCTCTTGATCTGTTAACAATTTCAATTTGATCTGTTTAATAGAAAGATAATATCTATATATTGGTTAACAAAGTTCAGATATTTAACAGTTACCTCTACCACTTATCACTATCGAAAAGTGAGTTCTCTTTAAGGCCTGAAGGAACCTTCGTATTGGATAGATAATTTGGATTCCTCCATGATGGAATAGAGTTAAATATTCCCGTTCAATCATTACAAAATTATAATTAATTAAACAACGTTATCCATAATTCTAGTGTTATATTGATTCCCAGTTTGACCCTTTTAAATTCTAGCGAACTTATGCTTGCATGCACTTTGCAAAATCTGATCTCTGTAACTATATGCAGGTCTACGTTGGTTAGTAAAACTTCCTTTCGATATTTGAAATGCCGAGGAGATGAACCTTTCTTAAACAAATTCATAATTTTTAGATCGTAGCTCATCTTAGGATTTTGGTAAGGATATTTTTCTATTCTACATTAATGTACTGGATTAGAGTGGAGATCTAATGATTGCACTTATTGTATTCTACTGTCCTCTCTAAATATTTTAGTGCATTAAAGACTGGAGTTAGACAGGTTATTAGTTGGGAGTTGTGTGATGGTTATGCTCATTTGGTATCGTAGACAATATTTTGGTGGTAATTCTTTGAATTGGATACCTCTGGAAGTCGAGTCCCACACTCGGATTTTGGACATTTGGATTAGAAAAATCGAAGCATATAGGGATTATTTCGTAGATTCCCATAGACACCCTTATATTCGGCATCGACGTCGAGTGTCTTAAGATAGGTTGAAAGGTTGACATGATTCCTCACGAAGTTTCATGGTATTTGTTTTATGGTTTTGTCGATTTTAATTCAAACTTGAACCAACTCTTAGTAATAGCCCGATCAACTTTTAATCCTTTGTTAAATTCAAACTAGGTGCCTTCGAGAGATATTTGAGTGTGTTAGTTTAACCATAGGATCCCTTAAAAACTTGAAATCATTTAAATGTACCTAATGATGTGGTATCTGTTTCAATCGTCATCCTTTAGAAACATAATTTTATTTGGTTAAAATATATAAGTCAGATTTTGATACCTGCGATGCACCGCCAAGATAATAATTGGTGAATAACCTCTGGTCGTTGGATGAAATAGACTTGTTGTGGATAGTTATCTATGATATTTTAATTATACAACTCCCCATGCCTCTACAGGTTTTACTAATCCAAAACTTGGGTCATTCGTGTTCTAATTACTGAACAACACGACTATTAACCAGGTTATTATCAGATTCTGAGAAAACCCACTTTCCTCTCTCCTTAAAAGTTGAAAAGTCATAGGTTATCTCGTTGGTAAGGTTCAATTAATATTCCTTGACTTTGGTTTTGAAATCCCGTGATATTATTATTGAGGGATAATTAAAGTTTGTGGATGAGAATAATTTGAGTCATTGTAATGCTACACTAAATAAATCATTGTAGTAATATCTATGGGAGATGATGAATTTAATCTTGGAACAATAGTATTGGTATATGGGATAATTACCTAATGTTTTAAATTTCAATATATATATATATATATATATATATATATCCTATTGTCGATTGGTTGGTATCATATGGTAGTTTATAATATAACAACTGCTCATGTCTTAGATAATTGCTAATTTATTTTTATACTAGTTAGATAATTGCTAATATATATATATATATATATATATATATATATTCTATTGTC
>SNQJ01S0000022.1:552861-574086 GCA_010110895.2 Picea sitchensis
GGGGCTGCTCCCCCTAACTGAACTGTCCTTGGGGATACTCCCCCTGACTGAACTCTTCCTGAAATTGATCCCCCAACCTGAACTATCCTTTTATGGTGCTTCCTCGTGTAAATATAAGACATATAAGATAAGCATTGAAAAGCATTCATTTTGGAGTAGAAATTACTTCGAGTCTTTGGCGAAAATACTCAAAGGCTTCCCTTGGTAAGGGTTTTGTAAATATATCTGCCACTTGTTCTTTTGCACCCAGATATTCAACTTTGATGTTCTTCTCTGTAACCTGTTCCCGTAGAAAGTGATACTTTATTGGAATGCGGTTCATCTTGGAGTGCATCATCGAGTTCTTTGAGATATTGATGGCGCTTGTATTATCAAAATATATTGGAATGGGCTCATCATACTCAACCTACATATATGTCAAAGTTTGTTTCATCCATAGAACCTGAGTACAACATCCTATTGCTGCAATATACTCTGCTTCGACTGTAGATAAATATACTGATGATTGTTTCTTGCTTAGCCAAGATACTAAACACTAGCCCAAGTAGAACACTGCTCCACTGGTGCTTCGTCGGTCATCAATGCAACCTGCCCAATCTGCATCTGTGTAGGCAATAAGTGATAGATCCTTTCCTTTTGAATACCATAATCCAAACTCTTCTGTTCCTTTGAGATATCTGAAAATCCTCTTCATTGCTAATACATGTGATTCCTTTGGTGCTGCTTGAAATCATGCCACCTGTCCAACTGCCTGCATTCCATATGGTCTAGATGCTGTCACATATAGTAAGCTACCAATCATTGACCTGTATTGCCTCTAGTCTATAGACTTTGAATCATCATATTTTCTCAACTTGCAACTGGTTTACATAGGAGTGATAACTGGTTTGCAATCTTCCATTCTGAGCCTCTTTAGCATTTCTTTGATAAAGTTAGTTTGAGAAATAAAAATTCCTTGGTTGCTTTGATGTATCTAGAGACCCTAAAAGAAGGATAGTTCTCCAAGTAATGACATTTCAAATTCATTCTGCATGTCCTTTGCAACTTTTTGGCTTAAACTGTCATCAGTACTTCCAAAAATAATATCATCAACATAAACTTCAATTAATAAAATACTATCTTGAGTTACCTTGATGTAGAGGTTGTTGTCTGCACTTCCTTTTTTGAACCCTTCCTGCTATAGATATTTATCCATTCTAGAGTACCATGCTCCAGGAACCATTTGTTCAATGTATACTTCTTCTTCAAGTTCCCCATTTAGAAAAACTGATTTCACGTCCATATCTATCCATACTATTCAAGACTATGCTACACAACTGTCCATAATTTTGACTCATATGTCACTATACTATCATGAAGTACTACATTTGATTAATCTATCATATTTTACTTCTGCTAACTAAATGCACTGAATTTGTCTACTCAAATTTTGAAACCTGCTCGAAGAATGGTTCTCTGGTCTGTCTCGGCTACCACATAGACTCCCCCTGTCTATTATTCATATTATCTGGGAGTCTCTAAGCCGGATGGATTAGAACAATTCCTGCTCCGAAGTGTATTAATCATCGTCTTCATTAGTATATTCATCATCTCTCTGAGCTCTGACTTCTTTCTTTCTATCTGTGGATTCATATTTCACTACAGTGCCTGAAAGTACAATCTCTTGAACCTGTTCCTTATTTACCCGTCCTTCTTTTCTTTCAGTTATTTTCCAAACCTTTTTGTATCTGATGTCTTTCTCTATAGAATTTTCTAGATTACAACATTGGACCTATATTTGGCTAAGACCCCCATGCAATGGTGGGTGATAGATAAGAGTGTGTTTAAATCTTGGGAAGTTACAACAGAGGTGATGCACATTCCTTCCTACTGAACCTAAAGTCTCTACCAACAAATTCCATTTCTAGCCTTACCGGCCTACCTCTACAGTTCAATGGAACTTTTGACTTTCTTGGACACATGGACATTTATGAGAAGCAATGGATGATGCAAAATGTTTTAATTCAACAATGGGTGCATAAATGTATGCACACCTTAGAGCCATTGGTAAAGAACTAGTATCTACATGAAATGTAGTAGCATGCATGCCATTGTTCAGAACTGCGGGAAATGTTCTACATTATTTCCCCAATATACTTCTCTATATATGCATGAGCTTCATAAATCATAGGCTTAATGATCAAAGCTTGTATTTTCCTACAAACGTCTTCCTAGACAACTTCCAGTTGTGCAATTTATTCCTTTTTCTTTTTCTCTTCTTGCCTTTGCATCTACAGTGGACTTCGACAATCCTTTTCAATTTTTATGTGATCTATCACAAGGTTTTTTTTTACCTTGGTCACTGCATTACTTTCTTGTTGTGCAATTTTAACAACCTCACGCATCTGTGGGAGCACCTCCTCAAAACATGTAGAGAGATCTTCCCCTTCCGTTGAGATGACTTCATGGACTTTTGCTTTGTACTTTTTGGATTCAACAAAGAAAATATTTGATCATTAAGCCTATGATTCATGAAGCTCATGTGTAGATAGAGAATTTAGAGTGGCTTCTGCTGAAATGCCAAAGTTTATGGATGAAATTCCAAAAGCATAGAGACATTCTTGTAAAACATGAGTAGAATATCCCAAGGAAATAGAGCAATTCCAGGGACAATACAAGAAGGTGTACATTGAGGCCATTATATTAAATGTTGTAGATGAAAATATGTGAGAGGTTCAACATATAACATTGATGCAAAAACTTTGGAATATGGAAAGAAGTGGTTAAGGAATCTAGTAAGAGAACTCCTGAGGGAAGCTTATTCCCAATTTATGGTGAATAAAAAGATGAAGCAAAAATCACATGTTGAACTAGAAGCATTGTCATAGTATCATATATGAAATAACATACATACATTTTAGTAGTAGAGTATGCCCATAGAATACAAAGAGCAAGTACAAGTTGGAATCCCATTTTTTGAGGAATTTAATCAATTTAACCATAAGAGAACTTTTAGACTTCTAGGCTATTTTTGAAGAATGAGACATAAAACCCAACTCGTGGGCGAATTGGAAGGTGTCGCTAGGGAGTTGTTGTGGCTAAATTTTGACTAAGTGTTGGTGCAAAGTAGAGTTCGACATAAGGTGATTTGTATAAGCCTAGGTATGTTATTTTATCAAAGCTTGAGTACATGGAGGCTAAGTAGTCATCTTTTTTATACTACATGCTTAATATCTTTGATCTTCTGTGTATGTATCTAAAGGTGTGGGCCCTTTTGTATAAGTGGTTTATATATGAGAGATTCTCCATTTGGGAATATTATGTAGCTACTTAATTCGATTATATATGAGAGTTGTAGTTATTATTGTAACACTGGAAATGAGAAGATATGGGAGCTATGAGTTATTTTTTCTGTCACCAATTATGTGCATGACTTCTTCTATGCACTTTAATGGTATGGAAAGTATCATTAGTGTCTCAGGTGAGACCTTATTCGTTCTTGAAGGTTGAATATACCAACACACTAGACTACAATAGGCTTATTTTGGACACCTTTTTCGGACCTCGGGTTTTTTATTGATCTAATAAGACACCATTTACACTTATGAGACATGTGATTGTGTAACTTGAATTAATGACCATGATGACTCAATTTCTTGTTAATGACCCCCTTTTGGGTGGGCCAACCACTTTTTTGAGGAATCCAAGCTTGGTGGGGGCTATAAGAGTCCCTCACTTTCACCAACCCCATTGATCTCTCATGCCTCATCTAAGCCATTGACCCTTGTCCTTGTCACCATTATTGTATATCTCGCCTCATTCATTGAGGCTGAGATGGACCTAGCTAACTTGACACCCCTTTCCATAAGCCTTATGGGAGTCTCAAATATAAAGCATTACACTCAAGCTCAAATCTTATGTTCCATTTTCTATTGGAGATAGTAAAGGCATCCTTGTATCTGATAGGAATGAGCATGATGGTTTAGCCCAAAGCGCATCATAAGTTTGTCCCCAAATTCTACCACAAGGAAAATATCAAACTCTAGAGGAAATCCCTTTCGATATTTTGTTGTTTGCATATGGAAATGTGTGTAGTTGATATAAGAACCAATTACTACTTATGGTGTATCAAAATCACAATGGACCTTAAATAGGGGATTTAGTCCTCTCATTCTCCAATGACCTACGACCCATGATTAGTGCAATAATAATGCACAATAAATACATGTAGGGACTAATGACATCCATTGATAATTCAACAAAATATTCCTATAATAGGTCCATGCATTTTATCAAGAGTATTTACAAGTACATGAAGATCTCTACGCTAATCAATTCCACTCTATGAATCTTAGTCTCCCAAAACTTCTTGAATTGAATCCTTCCGCATGTATTCTCAACTCTATTTAATATCTTGTCTATGTAACTACCCTATCACTATCTTCTATCACTTTTGGTTACTTGATTGATACAAATGTTGATATTATCAAACTGTCATAATTGCATAAATTAAACCTTCAAATTCCTTGCACTCATTGAATACATATATGAAAGCCACAATGTCATCTACCTAGGCCATCCACTAACCATCTTGTGGATGTGATTGAAGGGAAAATGTACCGATAATTCTCTTATGGATCATGTATTGAGTAATATCTATTAAATATTGTTGATCTCACATCATCCAATGGTGATTGGGTTCTTGGGTGAGAATATTTTTAACTCCTCCAAATAAATTGGATATCCTTTGTCAACTGTTGATCTCCCCAAAATGAAACAATGATTAGGATTTCTCTTTACCTTTTCCATCACACATCTCGATTATTGATTTTCCTTGGCCTACCAATCCTCATGACACCTTCTCATAGCCTTAACCATCAATCTATATTGTTGGTTTACCCTAATCCAACTATGTTATTGGTTTCCCCTAATCCAACAACCGTCTAGATTTTGAGTTGAAATCTCACACAACTTCACCAAAGATATTGAGATCGCACACTACCCATAAATTTATGAGAGATTGAATGACACTAAAGAGTCTACATATATCTTTATTTGATTTCACTTCAATTCCAAGTCAAACTCCACAAAAAAAAAAAAAACCTTTGAATTTCGTACCTTGAAGAGACTAGTCACAAGATGAATATATTCCTCAATTCATTTTTCCCCAGTCAACATATTTGGGCTTTGTTGTCATATAAGCTCTTGCATCAATCACCCCTTTCAATATTTGCATTTCTTATCTCCTTTTCCATTTCTTTACCTCTTTTCCATTTATAGAAATCTGCTTCCAAAATCCACATTACTTCTTCATCTAGTCTATGTTTTGACCAAACTAAGTATTATTTGTACTCTTCATTCCTCATCTTCAAATCTTTATCTTTTAACTGTTTTGCAAATTTCTTAGCCTTTTTATTTAGATTGTGATCATGTCAATCAATCTTGGTCCTTATTCATCCTTCTTCTTGTCACAAATATCATTTTCATTGCTTCCCTTAAACTCAAACAAATTCCTAATATAAAAAAATGGTGAAATAACAAAATCCTTAGACAATTCCACCTGATATGCATTATAACCAAACTTTTGTCTAATTATGTGGGGACCTATCTTCTTCATACTAATAATGTTGTACCTACCTCTCATGTAATAATATTTTCTCAAATGAACCATGGATTTTCTATCATTTTTTCTCTCACTTATGCATGAACCAATTTCATTTGTAGTGTATGTGACTTTACAAGATTTAATGTCCTAGCTACATTTACCAACAATCTAATCATAATTGTAGTTGAATATGACAACCTTTATTGTTGTGATCTATCTTGTGGGAATTTTCTCAATATACATATGATTCAAGGGGGATAAATGACCACCCTGTTGCCCAATATCACTCTGTAAACATGACAAGGATTTTCTATTGAAGGAAATACCAGTGTTAGCAATGGTTTTGTTGAAGGTATCTCACGAGTTTGTTCTTGAAATTTATCATGAGGCACTGATATTTTTGCCAATGAGATTTGTGTTGAAATTATTGTTAATTAATATGTTGTTGTTTGTGGAGGTTTGAGATGTAAAACCCTTTTAGGTTAATTTGTAGGTGAAGTTCCACCTAAGTCTATCATTAGGGCCCAAGTTTAAGAAGTTAGGGAGCAATACAAATGGATTTGCATGGCCACTAAGAGATTAATGAAGGGATTTCTTTTGTTCTCCTTTAAAGAGGGTAATCATTCCTTGGAGGTAGTAGGGAGTCAACCTTGGAAGTGTTATAATACACTAGATGTTTTATTTGAGTGGTATGATAACTTCTCAATAGATGAGTCTTTACAAGATTTAATGTCCTAGCTACATTTACCAACCATCTAATCATAATTAGAGTTGAATATGACAACCTTTATTATTGTGATCTCGCTTGTGGGCCTTTTCTCAATATACATAAGGTTCAAGGGGGATAAATGGCCACCCTGCCACCCAATATCATTCTGTAAACATGGCAAGGATTTTCTATTGAAGGTAATACTAGTGTTAGAAATGGTTTTGTTTAAGGTCTCTCACAAGTTTGTTCTTGAAATTTATCACGAGGTACTGATATTTATGCCAATGAGATTTGTGTTGAAATTCTTGTTAATTAATATGTTGTTGTTTGTGGAGGTTTGAGATGTAAACCCCCTTTAGGTTAATTTGTAGGTGAAATTCTACCTAAGTCTATCATTAGGGGCCAAGTTTAAGAGGTTACGTAGAAACACAAATGGATTTGCATGACCAATGAGAGATTAATGAAGGGATTGTTTTTGTTCTCCTTTGAAGAAGATAATCATGCCTTGGAGGTAGTCAGGAGTCACCCTTGGAAGTGTTATAATACATTATATGTTTTGTTTGAGTGGTATGATAACTTCTCAGTAAATGAGTCCTCTCAACCACATTATCTCACCTAGGATGCCTTCCTCGGTCTACCCATGCAATACTTAGATTTACTCGTTGGAAGTGTTATAATACATTATATGTTTTGTTTGAGTGGTATGATAACTTCTCAGTAAATGAGTCCTCTCAACCACATTATCTCACCTAGGATGCCTTCCTCGGTCTACCCATGCAATACTTAGATTTACTCGAGCACATTTGGCTCCCGATGGGAAGTTAATTTTCCACGAATCCCATTGCTTCTTTAACCCTCAATCTCAAAATCATGTATACATTTGGGTAAACCTATTCCCATATATGCATAAACATGTTTTTATCAAAGTTGGCCCAAAAGTCATCCATCAACCCGTTATATATATCAACCTTCTAAACACTTTCTTTGTTACTAGAGTCTTGACTTTGTTTTGGGCCATTATCCTTGTTACGAGAGCCCTAATTTTATCATAATAAAATCATCTCAATATTGGTTTTCCTTTTGGTTTTTTTTCCAGGGGTATCTACCCAAAAATATGGGTGTTTATGTGTGCATGATTTGGTTTCCAAAATTGCTTCCACTATCTTTATTTGAGCTGAATATTCCAACAATGTATGTTGTTTTTCCAGAAGCTAATTTGATTTACAACAAGGAAATCACTAGATAACAAGATACCTAGGTTCCAGAGTAAGGGGATTTCAACATGGTATCAGAGTGCATGCTCTGAGAGGAAGACATACCTCTGATCCATAACAAGTTGATAGCAAATCTATTAGATCTATAGCAGATCTTAGCAGATCCATAACCAACAAGGATAAATCAAAGGATGAATTTCAGGGAAACAATCGTATTGAGGTAGAACTAGGGTTTTTCAGTTTTACGAAGTTGTACAAAGGTTACATAAGGGAAAATTGCATACATACGCAAGTTTCTTTGGAGACAATTGAATATATGTGGGTTGTAGTAAGCACATGCATGTACATATGCAGGTTTAAACAAGGGAAATAGTATACATACGTGGGTTTTGGTGGTGACAGGTGCATATGAGTTCGTACAGGTCAGTACAAATGTAGTTTCAACAACATGTTATTTCTAGAGAAATTTATCCAGTCTAAAGAGATGGAATCAACACCTATGAGAGTTAAAGACATATTGGATGGAGCATCCAACTCCTTATCTTGGAATGCAAGAGTTACTTTGGTGTTAAAGGAGTATGGCCTTTAGGGGTTAGTAGACAAAGTGGTTGCTCCACCGACATATATGACAACTTTGGCACCTCACGAGAAGAAGGAGATCAAATTTGAGAAGGTGATATTGGATTCATTGAAGGATCATCCAATTCCTCACCTATCCGAGAAGAAGACGACTAAGGAGATGTTTGACACCTTGGTAGGTTTATTCCAGAGCACTAACATGAATAGGAAGATGGGATTAAGAAATAAAATCAGATCAATGCAGATTGTTGGGTTGTTTTTGTCACTTGGGTGAGACAAAAGAGGTCCCTTAACAATCTAGTTAGGCTAGCAAGACAACACAATAGTTTGTTAGTTGATTAGTGGTTCAACTAAGTAGAAAACAAGAAATGAACAACAAGAAAATAAAACTAAACTAAGCATGTAACAACTAAAATAGGTGTAAGAAAGAGACACAAGGAATAACTACCAAATGAGACTGATCTTCGAATTGATAACACCTTGGAGAAATATGGGAACTTATGAGTCCCCTCTTCCTCCTTGGGAAGGATCTTGAGTCCCCAAATACAAAGCTTTCTCTCTTCTAACAATGGATGAAAATTAAAATACAATGGTGAAGAATTGGTAGTTGAACTTCTCAAGAGGAGAGAGGTTCAACATTTTCTATGGATTCTCAAGGAGTTCTAGGGGAAATATGGTTTCTCAAAGAAAAAATGAACATCATAACAATACTCAAATTGCTTCTTCTTTTTTTTGCATACAATGGCCCTTTATTTATAGGAGGATGGCAAGCTTTTTCCAAAAATGTGTATGGGAGGCCTTTGGAGGTACCTCTCATCCATTTCAGTGATCCCAAGGTGGAATTTGGGGGCGATTTTGGGTATGGGGGATATCCACTCCATCCCAGAAGTTTTTGAGGCCCGACCAAAATCATCAATGCACTGTTTCCACATCAGCACGGGTTTTTTCGTCTGTCAGTCGTGCGGTCTGCGCATTGTGTGCGTTATATTCCATGTTAGACTGCGTGGATGTGCACGTTGAAAGTGTTGAATACACATAGAACTTCAGAACCACTTTTGTATAGTTTTGTGCTTATCTTGCCAAACTGAGTGTAATCCTTCCATAGTTATTGGTAGTATGTTGTGCTTGTGATGATTGTTTCTTCATCCATTGTCTATGTTTGCGGTGAGAAATTTTTCAGTAATAACATATGCCCCCTGATGTATGAGGTTAGGAGCATACGTATAACCGAAATACATCATCGTTTCTTTTGGTGATGATGTCATTGTATAAAGGCGTGAGAGAACTGTGTATTGAGGGACGGTGAGAGCAATCCGTTAGAGGGAGAGGGGACAAAAAATATTTGTACCAGATATTCTCCAGAAAATAAAATGTTTGTACAAACGAGGTGGGCATGCCCAATGCTTGTGTCATGAAGCCATAAAATGATAACGATGACTGATACTAGTGGTGATGTAGATATATGCAGCGCCCTCAGGGGCATAAAAAAACAACAGATGACGGTTCGGGTGACTGAACTGGCTCTGAATAGAGGTGAACAAATCAAAGGCATTGATGGCCTATCAAATTCAAAGGTCTTCGGATGCGACTGTAAACTACAATGGTTGCATACTAAGAGCCACCATAACATGAAACTTGGTTGATGTCGAATGTTATGGAGGTCAACGACATTAGAAAGCAATGATGACTCTTTCTGTATCGTTCAAGGATACTCATTAATGGTGGGATGAGAGCCAAGATAACACCACCTTCCTAGAACTTGGTGTTGATGCCGACAGGGAAAGAGGAGTGACTGTAAGAAGCAAAGAGCCTCTTGACACTGATTGATCAAACTAGTGTCAAAACCTGTATTGCTGAAGGTGAATGGGATGATAATATTGAATGATGTCTGTAATATAGGGGATTCAAGAAATTCCCTTGGTTTAGGGGTGCCGATCGCTGGTAGAAATCGTAAAACACAATCTAGTGTCAGGGGGTGACCATATATGAGGTAAAACTATGCTGAATGGGTGATACTGCAAGGAGATGTAATATAGGTCAAAATATGGGGTATGGATGTCTATAATGGTAAGTAATTTGGTCATGGTACAAATCTCTTGCAGAGGTGGAGATGAAAGTGAAATTCCCCAACCAAGGGCGACATCGACTGTTTTATGCCAAGGAAAAACTTCATCGGATGCGATGATAAAAATATACTGTACCTGCTGAAATTGAAAGATGCTTTATACAATTACCAAATGAATAAATAATGGGGTTGAAAGTACATGTACAGAAACAAGTGCCGTAGTTAAGTATGTCTTGGCCGGTAAAGGCGCAAGTAAAGACTAGTAGAGGGTGGGGGCCCCATTGGTTAGTTTATGTATCAGGTAGATGAATGGTGGATAAGCTTGCAAATGGGAAAGTAGTGGTGGATGAAATGGAGGGTAAATGATGATGCATAGGTGACCCTGTTAAAACCAAAACCATATGATGGGGGAGTTCGTAATGGGTAGGATAGAAAAATGATGACAAGAAGTATGAGGTTCATTCTCTTAGATGAAACACTATGATGACTCCCAATCCTAAGGTGGGTTAATCAACATGAGTGCTAATGTGTTTTAAGGGAAAACTTATGTGGGACACCTCATGTGGGGGAGAAGGCTATTGGGTGACAACATTAGAATGGATGGAGGTGAGGGTGATGCAGAGCTACCCATAAGGATCCTAGGGATAAATGTCAGGGGGTATGATTGGATAATGCAACTGTGAGCAGGGGTCGAGAGTTCATGCTAGTTTGGAATATATACCTGAAGGGGCCAAAGGAAGCCCACAAATGATGGTGTGAAGGAGGATACTAATGAGGACCTGTACATACAAACCAAATACCTAACATGAAACATATATGAAAATAAATCATATATAATAGTTGCTTGTTAACAAAATGTGGATAGGTGATGCATACCTATGCTCGGGGAGCCAAAAGGCCCCCCGGGATCTGGAATGAAATGAGAAACCGAGAGTACCATTGTGAAGATGAGGAAGTCTGGATCCCATATGTGCGAATGGTGCAAGAAACAAATATCGAATGCTTTGAAATGGAAGTGAGAAAGTTTTGAAAAACGACGCATATATAGGCACGAGGCCCACATTACCACCTCATTTGTACTTGTTGCTGTGGGGATCTGTGAGATTGGACATTGGTTCTCCGTGCGAGATAAGACAAGCTCGGACTCAAGCCGTGAGAGATCCAGGTAAGCCGAAAAAACCTCCTGCATAGGTTAGGTGTGGTTTGGGTCTGTACAATATTTTTTAGGGTTAGGTAAGGAGGACCACGCGGGGGATTTTTGGATTCCCACACATATGCACGCGGATTTAATTGATAGATCCACACACATTGCACATCTGTAACAACCGTTTCCACATGCATGTGCATGGGGATCCAAATTTTAGCTGTGTGGTCCGGCTTGGGGTTGGACGCAGTTGTTGGGATAACAACTGTGCAAATGTGCATAATTGTTTGAATGCCATCTGCGTGCATATGTGCGTTTGTTATATGAAACGTCGCACATATGTGCGCAATTGTATGGGTTTTAGTTGCGCAGTTGATGCATGACTACTAAGAAAATAGTTGCACAAATGTGTGTGACTATAAACCGAACAGTCACGCTGAAGTGCGCGATTGTTAAGGAAAGAATCGTGCTGAACTGCGTGACTGTCAAGGGAAGAATCACATGGGGAAAAATGTGGATTTTGGGTTGTTTGGTGGAGTTTTTCTAGATGATGAAAACTAAAAATACTTATTGGATTAGATGCAGGTTACAGATCAGTGTGAGATAATTCCAGTTCAGTGGCATGAAAGAGACTGGGAGTCTCTGCGGAGGATGGTGGGGGAGGATGCCCATATCCGACGACATCTAGCTCGTGCCGGGTTATTGAAATTATTTGATTTCTCACTGATCCAGTCACATGAGGTGCTACTGGATTTCATTGTGCAGATGTGGCAGCCTGATCAACAGGTCTTCATGGTGTGGGGGCATGAGATCCACATCTTAATGGAGATTGATATTTATTTCTTGACCGGGCTCCCTTTTCAGAGAGCAGAGTGAGCAATGAAACCTAGGATCCCTACGGGGGTAAGTGTGGGGGCACTGCCCAACCGTTACTTCTCAGGGATAGCGGCGATGAGAAACAAATTAGTTAGTATAGTCACTATTGATTCCCTGGAGATGCAGTTTTTAGTTCCATGGTTGTACAGATTTATGGGTCACTGGGGACCCAATGCATCTCGGGCGCCCAGATGGTGATCACAGAGCATGCTATGGGGGGATGCATGTTTTCCTTGGCTCAAGTGATGCATGAGTGCATGGTGGCACAATTATACAGATGCATGGTAGCGAGAGGAGGTGAGTTCACCTTTGGTTTCGTCTTATGTGTTTTTATTTTTCAGCGAGTGGTGCCGCTATGCCCATAGGAAATTTTGGACCTGTCTGGGATGCGAGATCCCAGGTTGGTGATATGGGGACAATAGTTTCGATGTCAGGGTGGGGGTGGTTTGGGGAAATGCTTTACGCCCTTATTTGAGCAGGTCTGGTGGCATAACCCACATGTTTTATACGACTTCCCATACCACAACATTGATTTTAGATATCACCTAGATATGCGCTTGTCCCGGGTGAGGAATGGGGTGATAGAGGTGAGTATGTTGTACTTTCAAATATTTTCATGTGATTTGATTTGATATTATGGTATGTCCTTAGTACTAATACACCTTTTTTGTTTTGGATATGCAGATGTGGGACCTCATAGCCGAGAGGATGATGAAGCATAGGGCATAGAGAATGAACGAGTTGTAGAGGGGTGGGCGAGGAGGCGTCGCCGATATGATAATCCTAGGTTGGGCCCATCACATGAAGTGATGGAAGGCCCTGTAGTGGTGCAAGGTAGAGATCAAGAGGAGGCATGAGACCGAGAGATTGGGGATTTGAGGTGATAGTTCAAGGTCATGCTAGACGGGATTCCTGAGGACTAGTGGCCACATATTCAGGACGAGAGAGCCTTGGAGTAGTGCGCTGGCGGGGATCCACATTGGCGGTCCCTGATTTGACGTGAAATAGTAGCAGGGGCCTCCATGACTGGGTGAATCACTATGAGATATATGCCCCTTGGGGGGGACCCTCCGAATGGTAGCGATGTACCCCAGTTAGGGTCACCCTAGATGATAGTGTGATATGGCACATACATAGCCTGATTTTGTACGATGTATATGAGTCTTATGAACTCCCATTTTGTATAGACTGAGGGTTTGATTTAGAGGGCCTAACCGTGGAGCTAAGGCATGTTGTATTTTTGTATCAAACACATATTGGACATCTATGATCTATATATGAGTAGACCGTTTGGATATTTTATGTGTTTGATGTTTTTATGATATGGTTTGTGTACTTGTTTTATTTGATGATGGATGGATGCGAAATGTATGTTTAATGTGATAAATTCCAATATAGTACTTGAATCGCCATGTGATCTGCCATCTGATTGAGGTTTCTAGAAATATAAGTAAATGTGATAGACTCAAAATTTCGTAACAAAAGTTTGACTTGCAAGTACTTACGATAAAGACATGGGTAACATACATGATACACGTTGTTGATTTGGTGGACGATGAGTTGGGAATCTAAGAGAATGTTGAGGTGACGAATATGAAGGTGACTAGCCTCAGAGACGAGAACGATGATGACATCAAATTCAACTTGGTTATTGGTGGCAGGGCCGAGGCCTATGCCACTGGAATTGAGAAACACATGGTCGGGGGTGTAAATGGACCAGAATTCTGAAGCGAGATTTTGAGTCCAACGATTGGATCTGTCCAAGGACACATGATTAGGCTCGTGTTGTGAGAGAGATAAATCCATAAAACAAAGGCTAAAACAACTAGGAAAGCAAGAAAACCTAAGGTAGAATGGTTATGCTTAGGGGTAAAATTTCTTCAAGTACAACTTGTTGACTGGGTCCTTGAGGGGAGCCCCTTCAGGGTGAGCCAGAATGTAGGCTCCCTTAGTAAGGAAATGGTGAAAGACATAGGGTCCCCGCCAAAGGGATTCAAATTTTCCATGGCCAAGAGTATCATGGGCGATATCATAGGCCAACACAATGTCACCTTTAGTAAAAGATTGAAGGTTGACTTGACGATCAAAGGTGACTTTGGATCGCTTCTTAGCTGCTTTGTTATTTTGTAATGAGGCCCGTCGATATTCATCGAGAGTTTCGAGGGCTAACAATCATTGCTAAAGTGGTAATGTGTTGGGCATGAGCTCGATTGCAGTATGTAGCATTGGGATTTCACACTCAAAAGGGAGTACAGACTCGATGACATGGACTAAGTGAAAGGGCATGAAACCGAAAGTCGTTTTGACAGTTGTCCGATATGCCCATAAGGCTTAGAAAAATGTGTGATTCCAATTGTTCTTGTGTTTGTCAACCATGCGTTGAATCATGGTTTTGAGAAATTTGTTGATTACTTCGACTTTCCCATTAGACTATGGGTAACATGGCGAGGCAAATTCATGTTTGAAGCCCAATTTAGAAGATAGCTATGTGAAGACTTCATTTTCAAAGTGCTTTCCATGGTGAGAGATTAATTGTAGGGGAACCACAAAGTGGGATATGACATCATTAAAGAAAAAGTGCGTTGCTGTGATGACCGTGTTGTTGAATTTGGGCATATCTTTGACCCATTTGGTGAAGTAATCAACGACAACTATGATGTATTTGTGTCCATTGCTGGATGAAGGGTTACACGTCATGAAATCGATTCCCTATTTATAGAAGGGGCCAACTGTGATGACTGGGTGTAGGAGGGCAGGGGGTGCTCGATACTTATGTGTGTAAACTGACATTTGTCACACTGCTTAACTGCGTGGATTCATTCATGAAACAACGCGGGCCAAAAGTAACCTGACCGAATGATCTTTTGTGTAGTGGACATGCCAGATATGTGACCGCCGCATGCGCCACTATGACAATCATTGGGAACTTTCTCTACCTCTTCAAGGGCGACGCATCATCCAAGGAGAGTGTCAATGCCTCTACGATAGAGAACATATCCTATGAGGAGGTAACACGAGGGTTGGTGTCGGATACGACGATGGTCGTCCCGAGAAAGGTGAGGACTTAATTTTTGAGTTTGGAGATAGACCAAAATATCATTGTACCATGGGTCTATGGACGATATGAGGAAGAAATGATCATCGGGGAAATCCTCATTGATTGGGGGGTTAGAGGAGTTAGATGTAAATTCTATGAGGATGATGGATTTTTTTCTCTTTGGGGTGGTAAAATCTAGGTCGTATTCTTTATGAATGATGATCCAATGAGCGAATTGTCCATTGATATGGTGACGACTCAAGAGGTAATACATTGGGTTGGAATCAATGACGACTTTGGTAGTGCAAAGAAAGATGTAGTGGCACAACCTTTGTATGGTGGGGATGAATGATAGAGCTAGATTCTCCTCATGGTTGTATCTGAGTGGTGGCCGAATGTTGTATCTTCGACAACGCTCAAAGATGATCCATAGATCCTCTATGTGTTGGGAATGTTTCTTTGAACGAGCTATGAGGTCGTCCAAGTAGGAAAGAATGTTGTGAATGAGATCATGGAAGGCGTATGTCATCGTGTGTTGGAAATTCGCCCTTGCATTTTTGAGTCTAAAAGGCAGGACGCGATAGGAAAAGGTTCCCCAAGGGGCTGTGAAGGCAATTTTGTACTGATCTACAAGGCATATTTCGATTTGGTTATAGCTGGAGAATCCGTCCACTAGGGAGAGGACTTCATGACTGACACATGCATCGATGACTTGTTCTATGAAGGGAGTGGGGAATTTGTCTTTGGGACAAGCTTGGTTTAGGTCGTGGATGTCTATGCAAACTCGAATGGTACCCTGTCTCTTATTGACATGGACATGATTGGACAACCAGGATGAGTATGCGATGGGGTATATGAAGCCAACTGTACGTAATTTATCGATATCAACCTTGATCACCATGGATTTGGAAGGGTGTAGGAGGCATTTCTTTTGGGGAATAGGGGAAACATCGGGCCAAGTGTAAATGCAATGTTCAACAATGGTTGAGTCTAACCCTGGAATTTCAGTGTTTGACTAGGAAAACACATCCCGATATTCCTGGAAGAGGGCCTTGTATGCTGAAATTTCCTCTGGGGAGCATGCAAACCTAGGGTGATTTCTTCCATGACATTAGGTTTGACTGAGATTTCGATCTTGATTATGGGTGAGATATTTTCCATGTTACCTTCTTCAAACGTGTCAGGAGTGGGTATTGGATTTTTGAACCAGTCTACATGGCTAGAGGGGATGAAATCCTTAGCTTCAATGGTACATACATGTGCGTCTGAGGGTGGACAAAAGGCGTTGTGAGCCATAAAAAGGGATCAATGATGAAAAGCATCCCATGGGTAATCTGGTGTGCATAAAACCTCGAAAATGTCTTCATTAGATTGAAAGGTGAGGGAGTATAAGGAGTATGTAGTAGGTGAGATTGGGGTGTTGATATTCATGGGGGTAATATGTGAGGCGTCTATGTACAGAGGTGGGGTTGAGGATTGGGTATCATCGTTCGATTTTGAGGTGGATAGACCTATAGGAGGGGAATGAGGACCATCAATATACGTCATGAACCAAATATTCATATATGAATTGGATGTACTATGGTATGGGGGAGGGGGAATATCATAAACCGATGTTACAAGAGAGCTTGGGGGGGAGCCCTCCCATCATGGTGGGATGGAAAGAGGGGTCAAAGGAAATAGGTTGGGCTGTGGAGGGGGGATTCCATGACTACTTGAATTTGGATTGTTCACAACCTAGTCCATTGAGGTTTGTACTATTGTTGTAATGGGTAGAATGGAAGCCCTCTGGCATGCGCGTCCCTCAACGATGAGTGGGAACAATCGGTTATTACTCTCTCTTCCTACTCTTGGTCTGACCCAGGTTTAGATCTGAACAGGTTTCCAACAAAACCTTCTAAAACTAACGGGCCCCCTGGTAAACCAGAAGGCAACACAACACACATAATGTACCGCACAGTCTCACCCGAGATAGTTCTATGGGTGACTGCAAAGCTCAAGTGCTTGCATTCTGGGATAGAGTGGGGATCTGGGATTTCATTTCATCTTCTTAGGCCTTGATCTGGTTTCTCTTTATATTATTCTTAAGATTCATTCATCTGTTGAGTATATGCATGCATTCTAACATATCTAACATATAACAGATGTAACAAAATTATCCATTCATCCATTCATAGTCTAACTACTTACAGAAGGTAAATATGCAATAAAAAAAACACATAACACATGTGTTACCATGGTTCACCCTCTCCTGGGTTACATCCACAAAGATCTGGCTTCTTAGGCTCTTTTATTTAGATTTCTGTGATATATGGCGTCGTGCGCACTACAATTCCGATCATACAATCATGAAACAGGTTCCACAATCCTCTGCGAGGCTGACTAGATCACACCAGGCTCCTCAACCCGTGATCTAACCCTCAATATCTAACGACTTGACTCTTGTACAACTCAACAACTTATAGAATTATATCAGATCTTACAATAGTTCTCCTAACCAACCGAACAATATATCCCACCCAGAACTAGACCTCCTAGGTACTTATTTATACTAATTTACAACTTATTATCCATTAAAATCTCTTACAAAAACCTTAACCCTAGTGTGGTTAGGTTTTCCTACATGCACACCTTGCATGCTTTCCTCCTTTGCATGCAAATTTTCCCCGCATGTGTTTCTTTTCCTGCCAGCTGTCTTTTTCCAAATTAAGCTTTACTTTCCAAAAATGGACTTTTCCTCAAAATTAGCCTGCACCCAACATGCCCCCAAAACTGACATGTGGCTCGTCCCAAGCCACCTAGGCAGGGCACGCTCCCTCGACAGGCTCTACTAGGATGTGGAACTTGTCTGCAAGTTCCATTCCTCTTGCCTGTACCTGTGTGGCCTCTTCCGTGAGCTATTCTAATGCTTGCGTTGTGATATTGTCCTAGATCATTGATGCACACTCTATCTATTCTTGCACCATCTTCCTCTTCTCCTCCTCCAAGTGCATGATCATCTATGCTCCTTTCTCTTGAAGGGGTTCCATTTGCGCCTATATTTCCTGCTTCTACATCTGTGCTGATTTTAACTCTGCTTACAACTTCTTCATATCTTGCATTCCTTTTAGATGCTACGAGATACTCATTGTCTTCTTCCTCTTCTTGAGGTCATGGATAACTGTGCTTAATATTTCTTCTTTTTGGTTCCATTGTTGGAACTGCTTGTCTTCCTCCAACGTTGTCCAAAGCTACACTGCTTTATCAAACAATCCTACTGTGGCATTGATTTGTTTTTCCATATCATCCATTTGACTTGCAACTCCGTGGTTCCTTTTCTCCTTCACCTCCGGGGGAGTCATTGGATTGAGATTTTATTTTAGTTCCTCAATATCCTGATGGTACTGATCGATTATCTGTGAAATGAGGACAATATTTTCCTCTGCACTTCACTCTGCTGCTTGCGCGCAGTTTGGGATTCAATTGTATGCCGCTGTCAATCCCTGCTCTAGCCTGCATGTGCGTTCTTTCTCCTCTTCTTTTTCTGTAGTCAATTGATCACATGTGATCTGGAGCATCTCTGCGACCCCTCTACCCACCTCTATATTTGTGGCATCTGCATGGGCTCTAGACTGTACTTCCTGCATGACGTTGGCTTGTATCTCGTATAAATCCTTCATTGAAATGTGTGCCATCACCATCTCAAGTTGTTCTACTTCCTTCAGGGGTTTCTGTGTTGTCTCCTGATCAAATCTGATCATTTGACATGTTATGGTGAATGTTTCCCTACCCTGGACAACAAAATGCACAATCTCTTCACCTACTTTCTGCGCATATAGTCTCTGTATCTTATCTCGTGGCTTCACAATGGCCTGTGATTCTTCCCGGCTGATCTGAAAATGGAATGATTATGTTTCCAATAGATCTTAAAAAATGAAGACGTCTTATCTCTTAAAATTGCAAGTGTAAAATGAAATGTGTTTGGGTAATATGATCAATTTACTAACACATAAATTTAGTGAGTTTTACTTAAACATGAGCAACATATAAAATTGATAAAAACCATAAAAAATGAACACATAACACAACAAATGATAAAGGATTTCACCCCTCTCTTGGGCTACATCTCTTGGTCCAGCTTCCCTTGGATCATTTTCATTATGCTTAAAAATTTCTCTTACAGTGATCAAAATACAAAATGGATGGCTTCAATGGCTTCAGAACGTCCAAAAACCCCTAGATGGGCTTTTTCGACACTTGATTTATCCAAATAATGAAGAAGTTACACTTCCTGGAAGTTTCCCCCCTTCAAGCTTGTTGTACCTGCTCGCCAAAATGCACCATTGAATGACTAACCTGGCTCCCGCAACGTTATTGGACCTAAAACAAAGCACACATGTGCATCCCACAAAATGAGGCAATCTGTCGAATAGTTATTGGACTAGGTTCCTATAAGGGCGGAGGTGTTGGTTGCATTGGGGGCATGTGGCCACGTCCCAACGCCTTTCTCACCCCCCTCGTGGCTAAACGATTGCATAAACTGCGCCATTGGTCACGTGGAGTGGCCATGTGGCCAATGATCCACACATGCTGGGCTAACTCCATTCAAACAAACCGTGCCCAAAAAAACCACGTTCCAAAACTCCTGCGCCAAAGGTTGACTGGAGGTCATATGGTGTGGTTCTATGCCAAGTGCGAATGCACCGGGGGTTAGGGCTTCATTCAAACTAAAAATCCAGGCCAATACCAAAAACCACGTCATAACCATACCATATAAGTCCACACCAACACATATAGGAGAGGGTCATATGCAAAGGTTATATGCTATGGATAGAACCACATGCTAAAAAAAATGGAGGCTACACACCACTTGTGCCCAAGTTTAAAGGTAATGGTTTTATGAAACGATTACATGAAACGAGCACCGGGGGTTAACTCCGCCGATCGTCCACCATATTCAACTCAAATATTAAATTTGAACCGTATAGAATAAGAAACAATGTGGGTGGGTTGGTAGCCCGACCCTACCAAGACTCTTTCCCCACACCCTAAGGTCGCAGTTTTGACTCCTGTGGAGTCCATAAAATTTTTACCATGCCATCCAAATTGGAGGTGCCACATGGTAGCCGAAGACTAGGCCACGTGGAACCACATCATTTGCTCAGAAGATGACACCCTTCAAAATGTGATTCGACCATGTCTGCCATAACTGCCCAGTCAACATGCCACTCCTCCACCATGTCACTGTATGACCATGTCACTGTACGGTCAGCTTCCACGTCAGCACTGTATGGACTGTACAGTCAACACAATTTTTCCCTGTTTGGCAAAACAAACATAATGCAATATATTGTTCATACAATGTCCGTTTGATCCCATTTAAGTTGTGTTGGGTTTGTAATGACGAGACCTACACACACATATGTTTTGAAGCAATTCTGAGGAATTTTTATTTTTGAGCAAAATTTGATCCCCTGGATCACCGACTCCATAGTTGCTGAATATTTTCATGTACCTCTAGGAGCTTAGCCATAATATCTTCCCATTGCACAACTGCATTCCTGACCACTTCCTCACTCCTATCTTGGACCTTATCCATGAGGAGCTCTGGATCATCCCATGTGAGGGTGATGTCCGGGTCCTCTGTCTCGTACTTCCTCTTCTTGCTCATGTATTTTCCTTGCACGAGATTTATTACCGTCTGTGAGGCCTGTGCCTCCATTGTTGTTCCTTGGATAATTTGCTTTGGAGCCTGTGTTATCTCCTTTTTCCTAGTCCGTGTCTGACTTTCTATTCTTGCTGATGTGGGAGTTCTCCTCAGCCTTTTCGGTACTATGCTACTCCCACTTGGTAAGGTTCGCACTATGGCTGTCCTGGTGCTATCAACCGAAATACTTGTTTGGGCTGACGGGCCTGCGTTGGTCATCTCTTTAGGCTTGGAGGACTACATCACACCTGTCCTCGTGGATGGTTTTTCTATTGGGAGATGCCACTATGCAAGATAATCCTTGATAATCAAATCCACCTCTATCTTGGTG
>SNQJ01S0000022.1:594736-613676 GCA_010110895.2 Picea sitchensis
TTAGAGGACAATTGAGTTTTCACATCCTGGATAATCTCCTTGTTGTTTCCTATCAACAACATGTCATCCACATACAAGACCAAATAAATCAAATGATCACCAATTAATTTAAAATACACATAGTGATCCTCTTTGCTTCTTGTAAAGCCAAGTCCCAGCATATAACTATGAAATCTTTGAAACCAAATCCTTGGTGATTGTTTTAAACCATACAAGGAATTTTTCATCTTGCATACCAACTCCTTCTTTCCCTTCACAAAAAATCCTTCTGGATGCTTCATATAGATTTCTTCTTCCAGATCCCCATGTAGGAATGTTGTCTTCACATCCATCTATTCTACTTCAAAATCAAACACAACAACAACATATAACAAAAATCTAATAAAAGTTAACTTGGCAACAAGAGAAAAAATATCACCAAAATCAATCCCCTCAACCTGGGAATAACCCTTTTCTACTAACCGAGCTTTGTATTTCTCCACTTTTCCTTCTGCATTAAGATTCCTTTTAAATACCCATTTGCTTCCAATGGTATTTCTTCCATTCGGAAACTCCACTAGATCCAAACCCTCATTCTTATCCAAGGCTTCCATTCTTCAACCATGGCGTTTTTCTAGAGTTTTCCATCCTCTGAATCCACTGCCTCCCTAATAGTTCTAGGATCATCATCAGTAACAGACAAATACAAATTTGAGCAGAAATCATATGGAGTATACCTTTCTGGTAGCCTTTTTCCCTGCACCGATCTCCTCAATACTGGAGTATGAGGATCTTCTTCTTCCGATTCCAGTTTTTCTGTGGATTTTGATTCGTCATCCTTTGGCTGAAACGCTATTTTCTCTGGTTCTTCTTTACTTGGTAGGACTTCCCATTTGACAACATCCTTCATTTCTCTAAATGCCACATCTCGACTAAACACAACCTTCCTATTTTATGGGTTCCAAATATTATAACCTTTAAGACCATCTTTGTACCCAATAAAGATACACTTTTCAGCCTTCTTATCTAGCTTACTCCTATTTTCCTTTGGAACATGAACATAAGCCTCACAACCAAATACCTTGAGATGTGTGAGAGAAGGTTTCTTACCAGTCCATACCTCTTGTGGAATCTTGTCATCCAGTACCGACGAGGGTGATCTGTTGACCACGTAACATGCAATATCCACAGCCTCTGCCCAAAATTCTTGCCCTAACCCGACACCACTAAGCATGCACCTTGCTTTTTCCATCAATGTCCTGTTCATCATTTCTGCAACTCCATTACGCTGAGGTGTATACATAGTAGTATTATTCCTTGCTATACCACACTTCTTACATTATTCTTCAAATTCATTCCCGCATAACTCCCCACCATTATTTGTCCTCAACACCTTAATTCTTTTCTCTGTTTGATTCTCAACAAGAGCCTTCAACTCTTTAAACCTGTCAAAGAATTTAGATTTCTTCTTGAGGAAATATATCTAAGTATTCCTCAAGAAGCCATTTATAAATGAGATATAGTACACATATTTTCCCAATAATGGAACTGACATAGGTCCAAACACATCATTGTGAACTAGCTGTAAAATTCCTTCATCCTTTGTTGCACCAGAGGGGAATCTTACCTGATTATGATTCCCGTATACATAATGTTCACAAAAATCAAAATCCAGAGAGAATTTAGACATACTTTCAACCATACCTTTACCGTGTAGTAGTCGTTGACCCTTCTCTCTGATATGCCCCAGTCTTTGATGCTACAACATAACCTTTTCTCTAGAGGCTGTAGAATTTTTTTCTTCTTCTACTCCAATATCAAGAACAATGGTACTTCCTTGCAACTTATACATAGTTCCAATATGAACTCCCTTCAACAACACCATTTCTCCTTGAACCATCCTGCAGGTTTCTTTTTCAAATACCATTATACCCCTTCATCGTCCATTTTTCTTACATCTATCAAATTTCTAGCCAATATTGGGATTTTTAGAACATCGAGAAATGTTCTAATCCTTCCATCTATGAGCCTCAACTTGAATTTTCCTCGTCCTATGATTCTGGTTGTCGATTCATCACCTAGGAAAACATTACCTCCATGATACCTTCCATATTCATAGAACCACTCCCTGTGGGGAGTCATATGAAAGGATGCACCCGATTCAACCAACCATGCCTCATGATCTGCATGTGTGCTTGAAGAAGCCAAGTACACATCCCCTCCTTCTTCCTTGGAGGTATTTTCTTCTGTATAGGGAGCACCTTCATATCCCTTCACTTTCATAGATATTTTGGATCTACATTGCTTCTTGAAGTGCCCTTCTTTTCCACATATTCAACATACCTTTACAAACTTCTCGAGAGATTTAGATCTACCCTTAGACTTAGATCTCCCACTTGAGGACTTAGATCTATTTCTATCTTGGGAGCGCCCTCTTACAAATAATGCATCTGTGCTCTGTCCTGCCATGTTATTCCACCTCATCTCTCCCAATAACAAGGATGAGACCACATCATCGAAACTCAAGGTAGTTGTATTACTACCTATGGTCACAACTAGACTATCACAAGGGTCTGGTAAAGAGCACAATAAACTGATTCACTTATCTTCATTTGAAATTTTAATCTCAACAGAAAACAAATGACTTACCCCAATGTTGAAGGCATTTAGATGATCTGTCACCGAGTCTCCATCTTTGATCCCCAGGTTATACATCTTTTTTTGCAGGAATGGTTTATTTACCAGGGACTTAGACTGATACAAGTTCCCCAACTTATCCCATAACTCCTTGGCTGTAGATTCCCTTGACAAATTCAATAATACTGAATCTGAGAGACATAACCAGATTGTGCACTTCGACTTCTGATCCAAATTTTTCTAGTCATCTACTGACGTTCCTGTAGGTGAAGTACCTAGATCCACCATGACCCACTAATCTCTGCCCACCAATAGATCTTCCATATTGAGTTTCCACAACTCAAAACTTTGCCCATTAAATTTCTCAATCTCTATTTTCGAATTGCTTGCCATTTCTCTTCACCCGAAGAATCAATACCACAAATTTTCCACTATAACAAGGCTTATCACAGTCCCGAGCCAAATCCATGATCACAAAGGCGTCCCCTGAAGCCAATAATTGCTATGATACCAAACGTAGATTTTAACCTTGTACAATATTTTACTGCAAACAAATTTTCAATAAAGAACAAAAAATATACCATGGAAAATTAAAAAATTACACAGATATTTTCCCCTTGGAAACCCAAGCCGGGAAAACCAACATATTCTATATTCATTCACATCATACATTGTTTACAATACAATATACATATAGGAGCCAACAACATCCAAAACCCTAATCCATTGATCTTGATTAGTTGACAACCCTAATTCCTTAACCGGAAATAGAAAGCCATTGGTGAAAAACCATGTGCCGAAAAACTGCCCATAAATGGACGTGAAAACCGAGGACAACCCAAAAATGGACATGAAAACAGAGGAATCATGCAAATAATATAACTCATATTCAATAGTCCGTGCATTGTGCGCGTTGTATGCTATGTTAGACCGCGTAGATGTGCGCGTGCTGAAAGTGCTGAATACAAGGAGAACTTCATAACCACTTTTGTATAGTTTTGTGCTTATCTTGCCAAACTGAGTGTAATCCTTCCATAATTATTGGTAGTATGTTGTGCTTGTGTTGACTGTTTCTTCATCCATTGTCTATGTTTGTGGTGAGAAATTTTTCAGTAATAACACAAATGTCTAGATCTGACAATGTTACCAACTATTTCATGAGGATCACATAGGTATGTGATCAACTTACAGTGAAAGGGGAGAAAATAAATGACGTAGATCTCATGAATGTGACATTGAATGGTTTTCCCAAGTCTTGGGAACCATTTTTGAAGGGAGTCTATGCTCGAGAACATCTCCCAGATTGGTAGAAACTTTGGGATGATTGCATTGAGGAAGAGACTCGGGAGGAGTCTAAGAGCATCAAGTAGGGAATTAGTGATGATAACTTGGCCCTTGTCACTAAGACAAGAAACAGTAAAGGAAACGATTCCAAGGGTAGTAGTGAAGAGTAAACCTCACAACTAGGTAAGAAGGACTTGAGTAAAATCAAGTGCTTTGCATGCCACAAGTATGGGCACTATGCATCACAGTGTCTAGAGAAGAAGGGGCAAGGAAAGACATAGATAACAACATCACCAGAGACAGAGATAGAAGAGTTTGCAACAAAGTTTGAGAAGGAATTATCAATGTTCTCTTGCCTCTCTACCAACACCAACTCAAGGAGTGCTTGGTTCTTGGACAATGGTGCATCTTGTCATATGATAGAAGCACGAGAGATATTTAGCATTCTAAAGGAGAGAGACTCAAATGTTCATGTGGATCTTGGTGACGATGCCAAGTATGTAGTGAAGGGAAACAATTACATTCCAGCTTGAGTCAGGAGGTTTATTGGATGCCCATTATGTGCTTTATGTACTAGGACTAAAGAAGAATTTTCTCTCAGTATCAACTATGGAAGAAACGGGTTTTACCATCACTTTTCAGAGAGGGAAAGTACACATATGTCTAGAGAAATCTATCCTCGACACAAAAATATAGATCTTGAAGAGATTCAGGATGGAGGACTGTAGATCAATGGCTACAACTATGGTTAGCAATTTTAAGAAGGTGATCTCTTCATATTTAGAGTTGGTGGATCCCATGATATATATGCATCTAATAGGGTCCTTGATGTTTTTGGTCAATACCAAGATATATATATGTTTTTCTATGAACACCTTGAGTCAGTTCAAGGTGGAGCCAAGGCAGGTGCATTGGATAGCAGTGAAGCACGTGCTCATGTACTTGAGAGGTACAATGGAGTATGGATTGAGGTATCTTGGAGGAGATGGAGTGGATTTGTAGTGATATACAAACTCAGATTGGGAAGGGAGTGTAGTAGAAAGAAACATCACCTCAAGGTGCTGCTTCAACTTGGGATCAACAATGATTACATGGTTTAGCAGGAAACAAACTTTTGTAGAATTTAGTACAGTAGATGCAGAGTATATGGGAAAAAATGTGGCTAGCTGTAAAGCCATTTGGATTCACAAATTGTTTTTCATGTTTATTTGATTAGGAGTTGGAGCCTAAAGTGATATAATGTGATAATCAGATTTGTATCCAATTCTCAGAGAATCCATTATTCCATGATAAGTCCAAGCATATTGAGATCATATACCACTTCATCCGAGATAGGGTTCAGAAGGGAGCAGTGAAGCTTTAGTATATTTCCACAGATGAGCAGGTTATAAATATTCTGAGCAAACCCTTTGTTAAAGGGAAGTTTGTGTTCTTCAGAGACAAACTTGGAGTGGTGTATAATACCTTCCTCGCTAAGAGGGAGTGTTGATGTTTGGTAGCATCAGACATGTTTTTCCACATAGGCCTAAGTGTCTAGACATGTGGAAGTTTTCTAGAGCCTTCTACCTTGAAAATTTACTTTAATTAAAGGGATTATTAAAGTAAAGTGCTTTTATTAGTGAGTTGATTTTTATTTAAAGAAATTCTTTAATTAGCATTAGTGAATTAAATAATAGCCATTGATCTCAAGTGAGGTGAGAAGTAATATCAATCGTCAATCACTTTGGAGATTAGGGTTAGGTTATAACTCAAGATTATAAAAGCAAGGCTAGGGTGAAGGAGGAAGAAACTTGTGTGTGTGACACAATTGGATTAGGAAGGACTGTGATTCAAGGAGATCTTGGATAGGTGGAGAAAGACTTCCATCTAGAGATCATGTCAAGGAGAAGAGAGAACAGAGGCAACCACAAGTGGGTTTTAGAAGAGTAAAGCCATAGGAAAGGGTCGAGCCATACAAAGTTTCTTGTATAGTCCTTGAGGTCATGTATGTAGGTTTCAGTGGAGATATGTCTGTATAAACGAGTTTTCTTAAGGAAATGCACATACACATCAATAGTCATGCTAGATCTAGGTCGTACAATAGAGCATTATTTTCCAAGTTTGTTTGTAGTTGTATTTCTCTCAGTGGGTCATTATCCCTGTTACATGAGCCCTAATTTTTTCATAGTAAAATAATCTTGGTATTGTGTTTCCCTCCGGGTTATTTTCTAGGGGTATCTACCAAAAAATATTGGTGTTTATGTGTGCATGATTTGGTTTCCAACATTGCTTCCACTTGTTGACGTTTTTGGTAGCACTAGACAGGTATTTCCACACAGGTATATGTGTATAGACGTGTGGAAATCGTCCAAAGCCTTCTACTCTTGAATTTACCTTATTTAAAGGAATTATTAATGTAAATTGTTTTTATGAATTAATTGTGTAATTAGTTAATTGACTTATTTATGAAACATGCTAAAAGTACTTAGCATGCAACATGTAATCTAAATCTCAAGTGAGTGTGAGAAGTAATCTCAACAATAGATCACTCTGGAGATTAGAAATAGTTTGTAACTCATGATTATAAAATCAAGGCTAGGAGAAGGAGGAAGACACATTCACACATATAGCAAAGGAGGACCTTTTCTAGTGTGGAGTATCCAAGGTCACACTCAGGAGTAGAGAAGGACTTCTACTAAAGTGCTTGGATCACGAAGGACGACGATTCAAGATCTTGAATATTTGAAGAAGGACCTTCATATAGAGATCATATAGGTCAAGGAGAAGAGAGAACATAGGCATGCACATGTGTGTTTCAGTAGAAGAAATACACAAGAGAGAGTCAAACTGTATGGATTTTTTTGTACGAAATTTTTGTACATATCTGCAGGTTACAAAGGAGAGAGTCATGGAAATCCGTGGGTCACTATGGGTAAAGTCATATATATCCATGGGTCACTAAAGAGACAGTCACAGATGCTTAGAAAAGTGTGCCATAATTGATTATACAATAGGTCAGCCCTTGCTAGGTTAGTTTGCAGTTGTATTTCTCTCAGTGGGCCATTATCCATGTTACGGGAGCCATGATTTTATCATAATAAAATAATTCTCAGTACTTGTTTTCCTCCGACGTTTTTCCAGGGGTATTTACCCAAAAATTCTGCTATGATCCAAATACTTAAAAATACCATAAAATAATAGAAGTACACACCATGTACAAAATGTCAATGTGGAGCACAACTCCAATATGGATAAGTTATACTAGATAACAAGATACCTAGGTTCTAGAGTAAGGGGATTTCAACGGTTAGGAAATTGATGTTTTTGGAATTTTTACAATGAAGATTGTACTATGGAATGCAAGGTGTCTCACCGACCCAACGATTTAGACATTGGTTCAAAGTATTCATTTGTTGGTTTTAAAATGAAACATATTGTGTGTTATATTATTTTCATGGTTATCTTGATGTGATGTTCATATGTGTTAGGGGGTTCGGGGGTGGAGCCCCTAAAACGTTTTTTTGGGCTACTTTTGGTCTGTTTCGACCAATGGTTTTTCGACCCATTGTAATCTAATTCTGGTCAATGGATTAGGCGTGTAATCTATTTTGGGTTAACGAATTAGGGTTTTGGATGCTATTTAATACCTTAATATTGTATTGTGTATATTCAAGTTAATACACTGAAGAAGATAGAGGTGCATGTCTAAGGTTTGTTGGTTTTCCCGGTTAAGGGTTTCCAGGGTAAATCTCTATGCATTGTGTGTATGCCATTGTTGTTATTTATGTTTTTCTTAAGAATCTGTATGCATTGTTTCGCTTCAAAGCTTCAAAACTTACATGATGTTTGCATAAAGTGAAAGAGTTTGGGTTTTCATTAAGCAAAAACTTGCACTAAATATGACTTGGGGTTGTTATGTTTCATACCATGCATGAGGAGGGATGAAGGGGGGTAGTCACCCTTCTCTCACTTGAGTTATCAATGTACATAATTGACCATTGGATGGAACGATCTAGTAGAGTGGTGTGGGTGTTTCTTAATTTTGATGGTTGGGTTCTTGGCCTTGCCAACATATATTCACCTAATGAAGAAAAAGGGAGAGGGATGTTATGAGATTAGGTAGCCTAATATCTCCCATTGGTCAATTTGTTAGTATGTGATGACTTTAACAGTGTGGATTCTCAAGATTATAAGATTAGGGTTAACCTTATCTGCATGCCCTAGCGAGAGTGTATGACACAAAATGGACTTAAGTCTCAACTTTTCCTTTACGACACCACAAAGTATTGGAAATTTGATTCATCAGAGATTTGGTTTACTTAGTCTAACCTTAGAACTAACTATGAGAAATTTATGAAGCATATCGATGGAGTAATACTTTTAGAGAAGACCTTCTTTTTCTTTCACCATGACTATTATGGATTTGTGCAACTTATAGGTGAAGTTAATTTTTTCGACCATTAACCTAACATTTACTCCATCGCATGGAAAGTAGACAATATGAAGATGCCTAAGTCAATACACATACTTAATGTCTCCTAGTTTTAGCACCCAACTTGTGTCCATATCATTTTGTGGATATGGAACTTCTCTTCTAGGCTAAGGAGGGGTGATGTTGGATTAAATGGTAGAATGATGAGATTGACTACATAACAATTTTTATGCAAGGGTTCATCTAAAAAATAGAAACCATTCAATGTTCATGTCATAAAGTGGCCAAAGAGGGAATTGAAAAAGACTTTCGACAATGTCTAATGTCATTATGGTGAACCTATCCTGTATTGAGAGGTCAAGCTTGTAATTTGAAGGTTGATGATATTGGTAAATCCATGGTTACTTAACTCGATCTTGGCTCCACTCACTTAAACTCAGGGTCTAATCCACTGAATATTTTTCTAAATCACTAATGATTACAAAGGATTTCAGAAATATTGGAACCTTGAAAATGTCGTCGATAAGGGTAACTAACTAGGAGGAAATTGATAGGGACTTTGTTATATGATATCATATTTTTTTTAAAATCCAAGGAATAATTATGCCTGGAGGGTGTCAATGCTGATGTACATTTCCCTTGTCCCTTGATGTTACTGGGAAATTCCCCTATGTCTATGTTGCACAAAGTCATGGCAGGACTAAACAGGGCTCCCAATCCTATGGAGGTACTTCAACATGGGCACCAAATTGCAACCAAGGTCCTAAATAGGGTACCCATGAACGATAGGATCTACCACATGAATTACAACACTTCTAAACAACAAAGAATGTTTCATGTCACAACTCAGTGGGGTCGATCCTAAGGAAAAATGAACTAAGAAAAAAATAATGCAAAAATGCATGGAGGGGAAAATATAACCTATGTGCTAGTTTTAAGATCATTACTTTTTAGAATATATTGACACAACCAAAAGGCACTAAAGAAAACATCTCCAAAGTCCTGTATATATGACCAAAAACATTCACCCATAAGTTAATAAATCCAATATATAAACCTATGATAATAACAAGTGCCATGGAATACAAAACTTGAAAACCCTAAAAGTACAATATGTCATAAAGAACCACACAACCTTGCAACTTATAAATAATACTTCTTTAGGTAGATCCCATTGCTAGGATCAGGACAAGGGTTTCTTTGGTAATCAACCTGTAAAGCTTCCAGTTTAGAAAGAGGTTGAAAATCCATAATCATAACTTCAAGGATAACCTCATCTGAAGGAAATTCAACATCCAAAAAACTGGGACTCGATGACGCATAAACACTAGGGCTCGAGGTCTTACAAACTTTAAGATCAGAATCAAGAGGAAACACCAGATTACTCGGGCCAAAAGGGGAAAACAAGGGATCACGTGCCCCCATTGGATACAACACATGATCAATTGTCGATACCTTATCTCAAGAAGGAAAACATGACTGTAAATATTCCACCTGATAAATAGTTGAACATTGAGGATAAGACACCACATAATTCACCCGTGGTGGGGAATATTCCACTCAAACACTAGGAATAAACAAAGGGGAAACCTGAGCTAAAGTCGAATTTGGATGGTTATTATCATATGCAAGCTAATCAATAGTGATAATGCTTCCATTGTGAGGAAAATGCATCACCCAAAGAGTGTAGACACCACAACGTTCATAACATATATATAATTACTCCTAGGAAGCATATTGAAGTCTAAAGGGCCTTGCACCACTAACAAATTAACTAGGAAAATCTTCTCACCTAACGTGATAGGAAACTGAGGAAGAATCCCTAAATACTCACTAGGACTTTTGTCGAAAGCTAGAAACTCACTTGTAGCTGACACAATCTTAGGTGAACACAAATATTTCCAAGCAGAGGATGATAAATACTTGCGGAGGTTCCTTCGTCTAAAACACATTGGTAAATGCATTTTGAATTAGCTTTAACTATTATCTGGAAAGGTGCAAAAGAAGGAAGGTGAGGCTCAACAAGATCATTCCAATAAAAGGAAACCATCATAGGACTTGGATTTAGCATACTCAAAGAGAGTGGAATGCCTCCTTGTTCAAAAGTTACTAAACTATAAATTCTAAAGACATAGTTTATAGATTCATCACTCCTCAAAATAAGAGTGGGATCGACCACAAATTACAAGGGGGTCAACCACTTCATAAACCAATGGCTGAACATACTGTTGGGAAACTGAAGATGGCGTAGGATCAAAAGGGCCTTTAGAAAAGGACCATAGTCTTAGTACCTATGGAATACCAGGGAACATATGAGTAAGGTGATCTCCCTTACAAAGCTTACAAGGGAATTTTGGCCTACATCCTATTCGTCTAGGTTTCTCCACAATATCAATGCCCCCAACATGACTTGCAGAGGCCAGTTGCTTTCTCCCAACATGACTACCAACGAATGGTTGCATGTATTTAACATGAATAAAAAAGGTTGTTGACATATTTTCAGTGTGATTGGAAGTGATTGGAATTCCCCCCCATCATGACTGACAAAGGTTTGTGAAAGATATCCAACATGACTAGCAGATATTAACACCAGTATTATTGGTAGTGCCTAGACTCGTGTTCCTAGCATGACTTACAATGGTTGGTTTTATTCTCTCAACATGAATAGTAGTGTCTGGTTTTGTGTCTCCAATATGAATTGCAGATCTTGGTGACATTTTGTCCAGTATGACTAGAAGTGACTAGAATCCCTCCCCAACATGATTAGCAGATACCAGTGGGTTTCCCCCAACATGACTAGCAGAGACTAGTGGGTTTCCCCCAACACGACTCACAGTGGCTAGAAACATGTCTCCAACATGATTGGAAGAGGTTGGTGAGTTAACTCCAGTATGTCTGGTAGTGACTAGACCAGTGCCCCCAACATGACTAGTGGAGGTCGATGACATGTTATCTACATGACTTACAAAGGATAGGTGATGGTCTTCAACATTACTCACAAAGTTTGGTGACGTCTTCTTCTTAATATTCCACCTCCTATTCGTTTTGGACTTATGGTTACTAGTATCTATACTTTCACTAGAAGAGGGAAAAGGAGGAGGAGAACAATTCACCGACGAAGTAGATAAAGGATAAAAAAAAATTCGATGCCCATGACATAAGGTTCTTATTTGAGAAACGTCAAGGGAATTTGGGACATTTGGAGTGGTCCACAACCAAACCGGTAGTCCAACATTCAACCTAGGAATGTTCAAAGTGGCCATCAAGGGGGCACCAACGTTTCCAAAGAAAGGAAAATCACAAGAATCCCCTTGGGAAGGGGTCCCTTAGTTGGTGTCCTCAAGAATGTTATCCATAATGTTCTTATGCATAGGTTCGTCCCTTGCAGGATTGTTCATGACCAAAAAAGTATCACACAATGATTCTGGAAAATTGATGGTAAAAATACCCATGCCTTCTAGAAGGTGGCTCCATGCTTTCAAGATAAAGACCAGGGGTCTTCCCAATTGACAGAGTGATTGGTCGACCACCTTGAATAAATGATATGAAAGAGGTGGTATAGACACAACCTAATTCCAACTACACACAAAAAACTCTACTAAAAAGTCCTAAGAGAAACATCGTAGACAAACAACTTCTTCAAAAATTCGGCCCAAGTGTATTAGGTCTTGAGTACAAAGCAATGAGAAATTGGAAAGGGACCTTCCAGAAACTGGCACAGGTTGATCAAGTCCCGAAACTGATGAATGAAGGAGCAAGAATCAATTACCCCAACCTACACATAATAGACCTACTTTGTGCAAGTAACCGTCACTTCATGGGGCACCCTATAGGGTTACTAAAAGTGTGATGCAACATTTTCCTCAGGTATTATGGGAAATCCCACACATTCACCTCTGAGATACCTAGGAAAGGATACTAGAGCTACCAACTCACAATCTATGCCTGAGGGGTACAATTGATAATTAGGACCGAACGTATGGGTAGGCTAGCTAAGCCCAAATCTTCTAAAGTACCAAAATTACGTAGGGCCAAATGGTACTCAAGAAACCCCCATATACAATCAATCTGATATGCTTGATCAAGTCTCGAAGGGGTAATCACCTCAACTCTTCCTCACGCGACCTTGTGTTTAACTCCTTTGTTACAAGAGGCTCTTGGCTATGCCTATACGAAAATTGGATTTTGACACTCCCTAAGTCAAAATCCTACATTTCATTCAATGGCCTTGGAGAGTTACCTCTCCATCCTAATCCAAGGTCCTAACCTGGACTAATTTTTTGAACCCTAGAAACAAATTCTCGTAAATTTTAAATTTAGCATTCATTTTCGATGTGGAATCCACGTAGCTTCACCTCTCTCATGTCGTCTGACATGGCACAGTCGTGACCTAGGTCGTCATCCCCTGACGATGACGTGGATTTTGTTTGTAGGGAAAATCTCCCAGTCTTCGCGAATATAGGGCCTTTGACCCTTCATTGTTCTTGTACATGTCTACAACATATCTGAAGCCCCGAAGTCCCGAATGATCCTCTCGCTCCAAAATATATGGCGGGGATCGATCCACCCTTCGGTTCGATGGTTGAGATTTTTCTGCAACTAACACAAGGTTTAGACTTGGCGAGGGTCCTACACTAAATTCACACTCTTCAAGCATTTTCAACAATGACCATGAATTAATCAATCATCGAGATCTACAGTCCACGCGTTCCAACATGACTGCCTGTTAACTCCTTCCTCATTGTGCGCATAGATCCTATGCTGACACGTAGCCGAGATATCCGACGATCATAATCAAAGCACAAAACCTCCTGATAATTAACACCCTTACAACTTCAAATTATGCTTTCACTCTCCTCCATTTATCTAGGTCCTCGATGGAGGGTTTGATCTCCAATTTCCACAACCCCGGTGAATCCTAGTCACTTCCAAGCCTTGATGATCGAAGAATAAGATTCATTCGTGCTTAACACATAAATTAAGATTGACAAGGGGGGTCCCATACTTAACTCATGACAAATCCAACGATGCCACATGGAACTATCTAGGCATGCCACATCCTCATGGCATACATGCCTTGTCCAACCGAGGTTGGACACCACACACATGGATTTTGACAGTTCAGAGCTTAACACACCATCCTTTATCCTCACATCTCCCGAAGTTCCTAAGCTCTAGAACTCCCTCCATGTATTTTGGCCTTCGACGCTTCGACGTTTGGCACGTGTACCAACATGTCAAATATCTCGTAGCCCCGAAGTCTTGAAGTCCTGGACTTCATTGCCACGTACTTCGACCTTTGGTGCTTTAGGATGTTCTCACCCCTTGTTCCTTACATTTTCCCAGAGTAGGGCTTCATCGAAGTACTTACGTTGTCCTTCCACTAGTTGATCAGACGACCGAGAAAGGTTCCCAATGGATCCTCAGATCAACGACTCACATCACTCCATAATTCTTCCCCACGATCCAATGGTTGGCGAGATTTCTCCACTTGGGGATTCACAACCCTTACCGTTCTTAATCCTTCAATTCCCCGAAGGGTTACCTACTAGAGAGGTCATAATGTGGGGATGATTTATTGCTATCGGTTAATGATACCACTTACTCTATCCTTTCACTATACTCTATATAACAGTCGAAAAGGGTCCCGAAGGATCCTTAGATCGACGACCCACGTTACTTCGTGACTTCGACATTCAGGGATTCTGACCATTTAGCACCTTTTTGCTCCTGGAGTAGGTCAATGCCGAATTGACCGTACTGTATATAAAATGGTTAGGGAAGTTCCCAAAGTCATTATATCTACGAATCGTGCTGCTTCTCGACCAAAACGTTGGCCAGGGTTTAACGATAAGGCAGATCACACGGAAGAAAATAAGAAATCGTCGTTGTAACAATATGTCAAATCTCCTGGAGCCCCAAAGTACTAAAGTCCTGGAATTACTTGCCACGTACTTCAATCTTTGGTGCTTCAGGATGTTCTCACCCCTTGTGCCTTAAATTTTCCCAGAGTAGGATTTCATCGAAGTATTTACGTTTTCCTTCCACTAGTTGATCGGACGGTCAAGAAAGGTTCCCAATGGATCCTCATATTAATGGCTCATATCACAACATAATTCTTCCCCACGATCCAACGGTTGGAAGGATGTCTCCACTTCGGGGACTCACGATTTCGTGACCCTTACCATTCTTAATCCTTCAACTCCCCGAAGGGTTACCTACCAAAGGGGTCAGAAAGTGGGGATGCCTACTTGCTACCGGTTAATGATACCACTTACTCTATCCTTCCACTATACTCTATGTAACGGTCAAGAAGGGTCTCGAAGGATCCTTAGATCGATGACCCACGTTACTTCGTGACTTCGACATTCAAGGATTCTGGCCATTTAGTGCCTTTTTACTCCCGGAGTAGGTCACCACCGAATTGACCGTAGCGTATATACAACGGTTAGAGAAGATCCTAAAGTAATTATATCTATGGTTGTGCTTCTTCGTGGCTAAAAATTTGGTCAGGTTTTAACGATAAGGCAGATCCCACAACAACGGATAAGAAATCGCCAGTTGTCGGTAAAAATATCTAGTAATCATGTCAACAGGTTGCCTTTGGCAGGATTAGAGTGTTGTGAGGTTCAAACATCCTGAACTCTCGAACCTTCGAAGTCCCGAAGCCCAGATAACTTAGCTCCTTTTGATCGTAGCGTAGGGTTCTAGGGTCCTTGTCATATGGAACCTTGACAAGCCCCATAGGGCTAGACTCTTAAATCTTACCCAAGATTTGGTTAAGTTCGTGGACTCGAACCTACGGTTACTTGGAAGAATGGTTTGAAGGAAGTACCTTCCATTTATAGGACTCAAATTCTATAACAGGAAAAGGGATTTCAAGGGATGGACGAGTTTAGAATAGTCCCGTAGAGTCCGTCCTGACTCTATATTCGCGGATTTTATCCTTGGATAGTCTTTTGGAGGATTAGAACATATATAGATTTAGACAGGGGTCACTCACTATTTGCCCCAAATTCATTTAAAACCCATTAGTAACATTTATCCTTGGCTAAACATAATTTAAAACAAAAATCCATTGACGAGATATGATATTCGAACTTTACTTTGAATTTCCATTCAGCCAGGCCATCCAAATCACAACTATCTAGCATACAAATAAGATACAATAATATGCCATCATCCCTATATATCAAGGATGTATATGTATGGTGCAAATACAAGCATTCAATCATGCATTTCAATTCAATTATACAAAGTCCATGGAATACTTATCTATTACGGTCGATAGCTGACCAACTGAATGTGGGTGTTCTCCTTTTCACCCAACCATAGGCTCAGATGCATTCACTATTAACATTTTGGCCACCCCTGTGCCAAGCCATGATACCACCAGGGAGTTCTCTCTCTTTTCCTCGAGTTTTCTGCAAAATCCTAGAGGTCACTCTCATTCTCACAGGGAGCTAGAAGTCCAGTTTCTTTCCACCAAGCAAGGGAGCATGTCATGATCATTCACTCAATCACGCAGCTCCGTTTGTCAGCTTGATTAGGAAAAAATTGTTCAGTCTCTCCTAAATTAATTTTTCAGTTCTTCTTCTGAAGTAGAGAGCCTCACACACTCTTCTTCTTTATGAATGGTCCTCCGACCTATTCGTGTGTCTCTTCTTCTTCTCGGGTGTTTTATCCTCTCCTAGGAAGGTTCTTGACCTGTCCTATTTCTTCTGCTAGAAGGAACTCGGGTCAATCTAGGCATGCAAGAAGTTTGCACTATGTGGTACACCGGGTTGATAGTTTTTTGACTTCTCAGCCAATCCCTCCATGCTTCCATTCATTGCGGTAGTTGGTTTTTCAACCACTAGTCCTTTTCTCATTAACTGATTTTTCCTTGGGATCAAGATGAGGCTTATTATTCTAGATCAAATATTTCAACAAAGAGGATTGGGTCCTCTTGGCATGATGGACCCTCTCTACAAGTTTCCTCCCTCTTTCCTCTAGTGGTATCATGGATAGTATTTCAAGGATTCACCCCCATAGTCAGTGGTTGGAAATATAAAAAATTATACATTTACATTGTTCTCATGTCATGGCATGGTAATCATAAGTAATGATTAATTACAAGTTGGGGGAAACAAGGGTATTAGTGAGAAAAAAATATGAGGGCGATCGATTTATCGATATGGAAAAGGACATGGATATGAAGCATTCCTCCACTTAGTTTATGAAGGATCTTGAGAAACCATCTTGGGTGAGAATCAGTTGGAGGAAGAGCCAATTGACTTTGTCGTAATATTTGAATAAGTTAATTTTTAGCATGAATGCAACGCAATATTTGGATATTTTGGTATGGAAGGTTTCCTGAGAAACTCCACTAGCATCATGGATGTTCTTGTTATCAAGGAGGCTAATTTTTTTTAGGTGAGATGTGCTTGGAGAAAATAGGTTTGAGGCGGGAAACTATGAGTTTGGATATCATTTTGTACACACAGTTGTAGAGGGAGATAGGTCGATAATGTTCAAAACCTATAGGGTGCTCCTTAGGAATATTTGTAGTGAAATTAAAGTTGAAGGGGGGATGTATGTTACCTAAATCCTTGGATTCCTCAATAACATACAATAGATCATGCGGAAACAGGTCCTAGAAACTAATGAAGAATTATTTAGTCCATCCAATGTTTGGTCCTAGAGATTTCCCACCTTGGAAGGACTTTATCAATTTGTGGAGCTCATCCATTGTGATTGGTTTCTCGAGGGCATTATTTTTTGCTTCATTCAACCACCCATCAAAGAAATATGTAGATGCCATAATATATATGATATTCTCTATAACTGGCTCAGTGTAAACCTATTTGTAATGGTGAACTACTACCTACACAATAGGATGAAAATTAATACAATCTATCCCAGTTCCTTCCTTGACCTTATAGATGGTGTTTATGGATTTACGGGACATATCTTAGTGATGGAAAAACTTTGTATTTTTGTCACTCTCAGCTAGCTAGGTGGCCTAAATCTTTGCTCTCCATTTCCCCTTGTATGATTTTAAGCACAAACCAATATCTAATTGCGAGAAAAAAACTACACTAGCAAAATTGTAAGAAAAAGAGAGAAGAGAGAATGAAATAACACTCAAAAGACAATATTTCCGAAGAAACAATTCAAATTTCACTTGTATATTAATGCTCGACATGAATACAATATATATAGACTCTCTGAGGAGAAAAAACAATTCTCATAAGGTTGGTGTTCTTTGTGCATACACTAGTTAGATTTAGTCAATTTTTAACTATTCAATGCCATAGGTCAATACCACGAGTCACTAAGTGGTAAATGATAAGTTTGACTCCATTAATAATAAAGGGAATGCACACTTCCTAAGGGGCTAAGTTATCCACATCCAATGTGCATTAGTTTCCCAATCAATGTCATATTGATGGGTGTTCTATATGCACTGATAACACACTAAAAACCCTCAATTAAATTGTCAACCTGGGGTAAGTAAACTTAGAGTTGTAGCAATATATATGCCAAGGTAGAAGGGCTGGAGGTAGTATAGTCTAACTAAGGAAGTAGTTATCTAAGGGCTAATCTATTCAAGCAAAGACTACTAATGATCAAAACCTACTAAGAAACTCAAACTATGTACCCTAAGTAACCTTTGAACAAAGGATCGATGGATAGTTCTAAGAAAGCAAATGAAAACCCTACTTAAAGCAAACTAGTTCAATCATAACAATAAGAAAAAGAAAACTATCTACCTAATAAGAAATAACAACAACAAACTACTTTTAACTAACCTACTCAAATTCAATAAGCAAGTATCCTATGAAAGCAAGTAAATAAACAAGCAATAAACTACTCTATTAAAGCAAGTAAACAAGCAAGAAAACAACTAACTAACCTATGATAACTTCTACAACATGTAAACTAATTAATAAGCAACTAATTAAGCTAAGAAACAAGTGAACTCTATTCTTAAATTAAATTTCACAATTACTTCTAATTTATGAAAGGAAATCTACTGAATTGAAAGCAGTAATTAACAACTAATATTTAATCTATGATAAGAAAACTATCCCTTAATCTACCAAAGAAAAAAGACTATCTATCCTACAAAAGCAAGGAAACTATCTTCTAATCTATGAAAGCAAGAAAACTCAAATGTAGTGTTGATGGTTATGTGAATGTCTCCGGTGTCTTATAATATCACAATGACATTTAACAATGAAAGATAATTCAAGAGGGATAAACTTGATATTGACTTCAATAGCAAAGTGAAAAGTGTGAATTAGGCAATCCAGTGAGAACTTAGCCATTATGGAAACAACATCAACTATCCCGCATATCCATGTGATTATTGATCATGCATTAATCATCAACAGTTATAAAGATACTATTCTAGCAAATTCAATTGCATTCTTTACTAATTAAGCAAACTCATTGTTATCACTGAAATTTCGTTCGCAAATGGTTACAAGAATTCAGCATCGTCAAATAGTTATGAAGTCATCCATGGATCTGAATTAACACAAAAGCATTCATAAAGGGTCAAAAACTATACAAAATAGTGAAAAATGGAAAGGCGCTATGAAGACATTGGGCGCGCGCGCACATGCGCGAAACAGAAACGCC
>SNQJ01S0000023.1:27672-38202 GCA_010110895.2 Picea sitchensis
CAAAGTTTGTCTAGAAACTCCACCTTTCCTGAACCCACCTTTCCATTACTTAACTTTCCCCCGCTTCCCCTTTTACGTCCTTCGATGAGCCTTGCTCTCCCTTGGAGACTCCTTTGAGGTGATCCTTCTGGTCGATGGGACTACGGCACCTATGAATCAACCAAAACCTCTCCATTTCTCATGGACCAAGTAAAAGAGGTATTGCATGAATATGTCGAAGACCAAGCCCTCACAGACAAAGAGGTGCTTGAAGAACATGCTTATGAAGAAATCCTCCAAGAAGATCATGATGAATCTTATCACGTTGAAGATTCATAAGAGAACACTATGAGTTATGACCCTTTCGAGAATCTTGATGATAGACTGTTCCATGATCCTAGAAGTTAAGGAGCACTAGAAGAGCCCTTGGATACAGTTGGTCAACATATCAACACTTTCATACAGACTGGAGAACATGGATGGGACATGATCCTTTTCACCTTTGACAGAGATCCCACCTACGATGTTGAGGATAGACCTCAAACAAAGGATTGGTCTCCATGCATATATGACTCACATGTTTGGGATGGTGATGGTGGTATGATCATGGATTTGTTTGATCCATTTGAGGATGACTTGTCAGAACATCTTCAGGGTGATTTCCAGTCATCCCTCGGGAGTTGTGATGTGCATCCTTCAAGGATTCATATATGTTCTATGTGGATTTTCATCCATCTTCGCCCTTGATTTTGGACGAGTACCAAGACATAGTCATCCCGGAGCAATCAAAGGTTCACTCTACAAAGTGAAAGTTTTTTCATATTGGAGATTCTCACGAGGATTCACAGACGAAGAGGCAACGTTTTTCTTCTTCTAGACCTGAACCCCTCGCATACCTCATTTCTTCCCCTTGGGTGAAGCATGGGGACTTCTTGAGTTATCTCATGTCTTCTCAGTCTTCACGGAGCAATGATTGTGTTTATGAGGATTAAGATGAGACATCATCTACATATGCCAGTCCACTCTAGATATGGATAGATCTGGCTTGTGGCTATGATTTTAGGTAGAAGTTCCAGGAAGATCGAGATTGTGGTTTCTCTTTTCAGCAGGATTTCCTCCCTCCCACCCATATTCATGAGTTTTATTTCATGATTGATTATATGTCTATTTATGCTCATGATTACTATGTGTTGGACTTATCTATGTTGTGTCACATGATTAAACACAAGGGGAAATGTCTTCGTCCATTGATCAGGTGGTTTCACTAGCTGTACGATTTAACCTGACACCTTTGGGACTTGATCTTTAGGGTCCCAGGACACCAGGTAAGTAGGTAAGTTATCTCGCTTTCTTTCATCTTACATTTTGTTTGCTCATATTAGTTTAGTTGCAATGCATTTTCATTTTTCTTTACTTGCATTATTGATTTCATCATCATATATGAATACTTAGTTGGAAATTTTGTCAAAATTTTATTTTTCTAGCTTAGTTGGTTTTGATTATGACCATATGAGAACAAGGATGAGTAGGTCATCCTGCACTTGACAGTCTGATGTTTCCTTGCAGGCACAGGTCTACCAGGAGATTTTGCGGCTCTCATGCACTCTACGACGAGAACATGTCCCCAAGTAGGAGCCAGATCTTATCCCCAATTTGTGAATAAATAAGGAGATTATGCCTCGAGGCCCTCAGGTTGCAGATATGGAGTGCAGAGAGACCACATGACTAGCAGTATCCTTTTTCACAGCTAGGGACCTGCATCGCCACCACAGTGACCCAACACTTGGTCATCATTCACACTAGCTTACCACCACTAGTCACTCGGGTCTTGCTCCATGCGGTACAAGTTAGGTATGATGGTGGGTATCTTTTTAATACTTGAGGCATTCTAGCTTGTGTATCATAGGTTATTTTTTATTATGAGACATTTTCTTTGGAAACTATGTCTTTTACCTTGTTTAAATGTTGATGGTTTTCTTGGGGCACTCAAATAGATGGTCACCCTTAGGATGGGATGTTTTTTGGATCTTCCTTTGATGAGTCATCTTGCCAATCCTGACCATACTTACCACTTTCCATCATTATTTCCCCTCATGACATCATCTCTTGGGATTTTAAGGTAGACTGACCCTAAAAGGGACCATTCTTCATTTCATGGGAAGAAGGGGCTGAAGGCCCAGAGGGGAGTTAGGAGGGAAAATATAAAATCCTAATGAAATAACCTTCCAGATGCTTCACCCAGGGGATCCCGAGAAAGCAATGAAAAGTTGTAATGTTCCCAAGCCAAGATACCAGGAACATTGTGTTTTTTATGAATTTTTATGTGTTTTTTGGTTGTGGTATTTCGTCAAACACTTTGCAGACTTAAGTCTCATGAATGTGGTAGGGTTTAATATGATGGTTTTATGTGTGTTTGCATCCAATAATCAAATAATATACAGCAATGGAATGTAGTCAACAAGATGCAAGAAATAACCAAAAATACCTCAGATCTGATTTTATTCATAATAGTAAAAGATCTTAACACAACAGTTCTACAGATCTAGAACAACAGAGCTGAGAAATCATAAAAAAATGATAATGACCCAGGAAGAGGTGATACAAGCCTCCAAATTCCACATGGTTGTTGAAGATGAATGACAGACTAAGATCTTTTCCCACTAGTGGTCCAAACCCTCAATATGGGAGAGTTGCGCACTAGTCCGGGTTGTAGATCTATGGAATATTTCGTCCCTCTTCCTCCTTGGCCCCTATAGTCATAAAAACACTTGGGAAGAGTGGATATGAAGGCTAGAAACAATATATAGAATTCCCCCTAATGAATAATGAAGTTTGTACCCTTCCCATGAATAGATCTACTTCAGCAATTGTGCCCTTCCTCTAGGGGAATTCGTCCCACTCTCACAATAAATAAATACTCCACCAAAACACCCCTCGGATGAGCCAAGAAAGGTGTTATGGCCTATACCAAGATAACTCAATAGAAAAACCCCACTAATCTCCTTCTCCTTGGTCAAATCGAACTGAACTAACTCCACAAGCGCACCCCCCATGCTGGAAATCCTAAATGTTGTGCACCCTTCCCTTATGAACCTGTGGCTGATGTAGAATCCACCTGTGACTAAGTAGATATAATGTAGAATGGTGATGGAGGAATCTTTCACATTCGTGACCAAGCCTGGACTAGGTTGGGTGGGATCTTTCACCACCGAGCTGATCTCTAGGGTTTCTTAAGTAAAAAACCCTCAAAACCCCCAAGTGCTTATCAAATGATAAACAACATAATGAGAGAATAGAGGCCCATATCTCTCTTTTATCTTCCCTGATCACCTTGTCACTCCAAGTGGCTTTTACTTTATCTAATTATTAATTAATTAATTAATTAACCATTTTACCTCTCAAAAGTGGTTTATCTCTCATTGTGGCTTCTCAGGCCACTGAAAGTCACTTCTCATCCTCCTATCTGGTAGTACTATTCCTCTTGATTCTGATGAGCTATTATACTAAGAGGTTTCTCCAAGTATTATGCCCAATATGACCTCCTTAGTAATTTTAATTAACATATAGCCCAAAATAACTCAAAATTATGGAAATCGTCGGAATGCAACAGAACCAAATCCAAGTTGTGTGGAATGGATCATGATGGTGAAATAAGATGAGCAATGCAATTCACACCCAAAAAAAACCTCAATATATATTTTAATCGCTATAACCTCCATCTCGCTAATCTGGTCATCATAACACTCTGTAATATAACGATGTCCCAAAGTGGGGACATTACAGTCCTCCCTGCTAGAAAATTGCTTGTCCTCAAGCAATAACTTAATCAATCAATATATGATATCGGGATCCCATGTCCACCTATGGGACACACAGTAGGCTCTGTTAGCACTATAAGTCACCTCCTGATTGTAGGGGAGTTAAGACCAATACCCATCAGTTTGTATGTCACAATGAATAAATTTAAGGGGGATCGAATGGGTGCAGACTCAGGATAATATCGCTTTAACTCATAAAACTGGGCCGGCATGCACAGGCAGATGAGGCCTTGATTTAACTTCAGTGAGTAAGTTGTAGTAAAGGTGAGCAGGAGGAAGAACTTGGGGTGAAAGTGTAAAGCTCTGCTATGGACATCAAGTCTTCCAACAGCCTAAGGATGAAAATCTTCAAATATAAGATCCTCTTGGATCCAAAACTTCATAAAATTGAAAACGTTATAACAGTACTGCGATCAAACATACATCACAATATGTTTACAACACTCGACTGGATCATCCATGCCCGAGCCTTTCAGTATCAGAGGCAAAAGAGATGGAAAAGAAGGTTGACTAAGATTAAACAAGAAGTCTCAAATTAACACACATAACCAGAGAACCAGAGGCTTCATTAAAAATTTACAATACGGGAGTGTAGATCAACCATCAATGCTAACAAAATATCAAAACTAACTATTTATACTCAAAACAGCACGCCACCACCACCAGGAGTGTGACCCGACCATTACAATCAAAGCTTTGTGTCTACATCTTCTTCTGTCTGATGTGAACTCAGATCAGTATGGGATTGCAAGAGAATTTGTTGACAGGGGAACTTTGGGCTGACAGTCTGCCTCCACGGACAGATCTTTCATGCTTTCCATTTACGGGGTGAAATGAGGTTTCAACTACCTCCCTCGTTTCTATTAACTTATTTCATCGGGATCAGGACGAGGCCTGACACCCATAAATTTCCCAGGCGGTGCCTACAACTCCTTCAAGTTAATAACGACACCTCAAGAATACGCAGATCTTCTTCGGTGACCAACACGGATGCTTTCGGCCTTTGGCGCAGCTCCTTTCCATCGCTCCATGCAACCTCAGGCTATGACCCTGGGCCCAAATCCTGGGCGCTTCTCGATTTTGTGTTTCGCAAACCTGCGTCGTGCTCCATGCTAAAACCCCTGATTCGCGAAATCATGATTCCTCGGATCTAGTGCCATGCACCACTTTGAATCAGACAACCCAGATAAATGTCGATATTTCGGGACCTCGGGCCTTCAACATTTCGGGACTCGAGAAGATTGTGCATTCCCCACTTCATTATTCCCGAAATGAATTTCTTCGTGGTTCATATATGATGCCACGCGTCCTGCTGGATCGGATGGCCCACATTGATTTCAGGTTTCGAGAGTTCGGACCTTCGCCCCTTCACTAAACTTCAAGTAGATTTATAATCTCGATTGCTTTCAGGCTGCAAATCTGGACTTTGAATGAAATATCCTCCATTGAAAACTGAACTTGCTCACTCCTTTGATTCGAGTCCCTGATAGACCGCTCTAAGTGTTGTTCTTTATGCTTATGGCTATGGTCTACATGATCAAGGATTCGGATGACTGGTTGTGGGATGGAAAACAGGGAGACTGGGGTACTTAAACACAAATGGGGGACAAATAAGAAATGATTTTACAAGCTAAAGGGGGGCAAACTTGAGACTTGGTCTACAAAAAGGAGAGAGACAGAGCAAAATTACAGTCTTAGGTAGAAACCACAACCCCACAGGACTCTAAAAAGTTCATGTGATAACATTTGGCTCCACAGGGGATGCCATGCTCCCTGTGAGCTACCAAGAACAAGTAGTTCTAGTACCTTAGTTGTTGGGCTATGGAGTCGCTTATTGAGAACGAAAAAACTAAAAATCAAAACAAAACAGAAGTGGTATTTACAGTGGTAGAATGTCGATCACAGCCTAAACAAAATATTTCTTCAAAAAATTCCCATATATAGGGCCACCAAAAACTTCAAATCCCTCCAAATTCCACAACCTGTAAGTATTATTTAGAAATACCTCAGAGATTTTGAAGGGCCCAATCCACAGGGCTTCAAATTTGCCATGATTTCCCTTGTCCTGTTTGGGTGCATCCCATTTGAGTACTAGATCTCCCAACTGGAAATCCTCCTTTCTTACTCTCTTGTCAAAGGCCTGCTTGATTTTCTGTTGATGTTCATGTGCTTTGTCAAGTATCTACTCCCTAGTTTTCTGCACTTCTACTAGTTTTTTTATTCTTCTGGTCATATCATGAGGCTCCCCTTGGTGGTCTTGGAAGAATTTTTCCACTGGCAAGGTGAGTTGAGAAGGGAATATGGATTTGACCCCATACACAACTTGAAAAGGAGAGACACCAAGACATCTCTTCGTTGTCACTTTGTCGGCCCACAGAGAAAATTTGAGCTTTGAATCCCATGCTTTATTTTTTTCCTCCAACAGTCTTTCGATAATTTTTATAAGGCTTTTGTTTGAAGACTCTGCCAATCCATTCCCTTGGGGGTAGTAAGGAATTGATTGAATCAGTGAAATTACGAACTGTTCACAAAATTGGATCATTGGCTCAGCCTTGAAGGATGCAGCGTTATCAGTGACAATCCTTTTTGGACAACATTTCCTCAAGAAAACCAATGATTACCTTGTGAGAAGCACTCCTTGTGGGAATAGCTTTTATCCATTTGGTAAAGTAATCAATGGCAGTCAAGATCCACCTGTACTGACCACTTGAAGCAGSATGAATTTCCCCAATAAAATATAAGCCCCACTACTGAAAGGGTACTGAAGCTACCGCRGGATTTAATGGCAAAGACTTGAGCCGTTGCTTCCCAGAGAATTTATGACACTTAATACAAGCCCTGATCTTTACACAGACATCGGTGAATAGGATAGGCCAGAAGTTCCCAGCCCTGAGAATTCTATAGGTTGTAGTTCTCCATAAATTATGTCCCCCACATAGGCTGTCATGAAAATTAAACATTATCTTTTGAGCCTCAACTGGATCTAAACATCTCATAAGGACTCCTAGGGGGTCTTTCCAATACAAGACTTGATCAATAAGGCAGTATTTAATTACTTTAAGATTTAAATCTCTTGCCTTGCTTTTTATCATACCATCAGGGGGTCGCAACTCTTGCAGAAAGAATATGATGTCTTTGTACCAAATGCATTCTGCCAATGGGGGGCTGACTTGTGGGCCTGTATAAGACGACACAACTTGCTTATTTTTTGAGCAAGCATTGATGAAGTTAACCCCCAATGCTTTGTAATTAGACTCGTTAAGTAACTTGGCTAAACCTTGGCCTTTAACTAGTTTCATGGGCTTTATTTCCATATCAAATTCAAGGATTTTTGTGATCCACTTGCTCCTTCTCTCGTCTATGTCAGGTTGAATGAGGATGTCCTTCACAGAAGCAGAAGGAACATATGCAATAAATTTTGTATGCAGGACATAGATTCTGAAATCCTTGAGGGTTTTCACCGAAGCATAGGCCTGCTTCTCCATGATGTCATATTTTATCTATGCATCTCTCAATGCTCTGCTCAAAAAGGAAATAGGTTGCTCTAGCCCTTCAACATTCTTCTGCAATAAAACAGTTGCTATTGTATCAAAAGAGGCAAAGGAAAAAATCAAAAACTCTTTGGAGTAATCGGGACTGATGAGTACAGGTGCCTTGGTCAAGGCCTTCTTGATTTGGTCGAAAGTGTTTCTAGACTCAGTAATCCATTTCATTTCATTCCCCTTCCTAGGCATGGTTGTAATATACTTTACCAATTCAACAAAATTTGAAACAAACCTTCTCAAAAATTAATTTTGCCAAGGAAAGACTGAACTTCCTTCTTGGATCGGGGAAGTGACAAGGTTTGGATAACTTCTACTATGCTTGAATCAATTCTGACTCCCTCAGTTGATATTATGTGCCCCAACAATTTTCCCTCCTTCATGGCAAATAGAGACTTTTTGGGATTTAAGGAGAGACCAAATTTTCTGCATTTTAAGAAGACCTTTCTTAGATGTTGACCATGTTCTTTATCAAACCTGGAAAAAATTGTAATGTTAGCCAGATAGATGACTACAAATTTATATTTTTCTCCAATGAAGGCGATGTCCATAGCTCACTGAAAGGTAGCCCCTGCGTTCATCAATCCAAATGGCATCTTAGCATACATGAATGTACCCCAAGGAGTGGTGAAGGTTGTCTTTTCTCTGTCTTCATGCAGGACGGAAATCTGATTATAGCCAGAAAATCCATCAATCATGGACATCCTGGATGCACCTGCCACCCTTTGCAAAATGTGTTCCATCTTCGGCAAAGGGTAATTGTCTTTTTTAGAGATTATGTTCAGGTTCCTGAAATCAACACACGGTTTGATTTCCCCATTCTTCTTTCTTACTGGGACCAGGTTGGCTACCCATTCGGAATATCTCAAAGGGACAATAATTTGGGCGTCCAGCAGCTTCTTTACCTCCCTTTCCATAATAGGCAGCAGCATAGGATTTATTTTTCTTAATTTCTCCCTAAATGGTTTGGCCTCCTCCTTCAATGGGATCTTATGCTCAATGACATTTGTGTCATATGTTCTGAGATCTTCATATGTCCAGGCGAACACATCAGCAAACTCTTTCATCAACTTGGCATACTTGGCCCTTTGTTCCCTTGACACGCTGCTTGACAACTTGACAAATTTTGGATCCTCCTCTGTACCAATATTGCACTCAACTACATCAGCATCCTTATTTGAAACTTTACCTTTTACTGCCACATAATTTCTGTCAAATAGTCTTTCCAAAGGAACTAGTCCCTTTGGGATATGATTGTTGGGCAACTGGACAATATGATGATTAGCAATCTTGTTCAGAAAAACATCAACATGAGGGTTTATTTCAGAATCAGGATCTTTATCAATGTGTAATGCAGAAAATTCATCAACAGTCTCCAGGAATATTTTGATCTCAAGATCATCCTCAAACACTTTCCAGTGCTTGACGTTGTCAGGTATAGAGGGTCTATATTTCACTTCTACATCATACATGAGTTTAGGTGGCAGAGGGACTCTGAAATTACTTGACGAAACAGCCATATAATCGGTAATTGCATTCTCTTCCCTTGGAACAAATGAAATGATGAAAGCTACGAAACAACTGTCAACCAAATCCCAAAATTCATTTCTGTAACTTCTAAGCCAAGGGTGCTTAGCTTGGTAAATACTTCTGATATGATGGACAATTAATTCAGCATCCCCAAACATTGCTAGCTCTTCAATCCCCATGTCTTTTGCAACCCTCAAACACAAAACAAGAGCTTCATACTCTGCCACATTATTTGTAGTTTCAAATTCTAACTTGTAGGACATGGATATAATTTCTTGGGTAGGTGAACCAATACCACTCCAGCACCAGCACCTTCTCTAGAAGAGGCTCCATCAAAAAACATTTTCCAAACATAGGTAATCGAAGGAGAAACTTCACAAAGAGTAAGGGACTGCTTTATGATTTCAAGAGGGGGCTCAAGGGCATCTGTGAGCTGCAATAAGTTGAATCCCAAATCAGTCTTGAGTGAAAAAATAGGATGGTTGGTTGGGTATACTTCATCACTAATAATATAGGCCAACTGAGCTTCTCTGTACAGTCTTCTATGCTCCCCCCTAAACACAGAAACGGTATCATATGTGAGGTCCATCTGCAAGGTTCCCCCAAGTCTTTTCATCCAAGATCTTGACAAAAGCATGCCAAACTTGGGGGGGACATCAGCCACCATGATATCCATGACCACACTTTTCATGGGGAGTTGGAATAGAGATACGGCCAATTCTTTGATAACCCCAAGTCACTTCACCTTCCTGGAGTCAAATAAATACAGGTCATGATAAGTCTTTGTGATTTCTAATCCAAGTTCATCCATGACAGTTTTGGGCATGAGATTATGAGACGCCCCTAAGTCCATCAAACAATTATGCAGCACCTTGTCATGTATGTTCAGAGATGTATAGAAGGGAGGGGATGAATCATCTCTATATTCTATCAAAGGACCTAAGATGACTACTGGATTTTCATCTTGAAGGTTTACTGAGTCTGTGGAATGATGTGATGGCTCAGACTACAACAGCTTAGAGAGGGATTTTTTGAAATGTTCATGTTTGACTAGCTCTAAAAGGGGTATAGGGATCCTAATCTTTTGAATTTCATGCTCAAAGTTAAAATAGGAGGGCGGCCTCATAATTTCTCTTACTTCTGGGACAGGAATTTTGGCTATTGGTGAGGGGTTCTGTATTTTCTTCTCCTTACTGATGTTTATTGCGTCTTTAGGAGGCTTCTCTGCTCTGGAAGGTTGATCAGGGATGTCAGACTTCCCTTCTTTCTTCTTAGACCTAAGGCTTTATTTATTGGGACTACTATTGGTCTTCTCCCCTTTACTCAACTCGTTTATTTGGTTGTCCATGAGGGACTCCTTGCATGCGGATTGGGTCAAATGGGGAAACGGGGAGGTGTCTCCAAGACAATGGATTTCAGGATCAATCTCTTCTTCCTCTCCTTCTTCATCAGCAACGAGGATATTTTTGAGAGGGGTTTGTATTTTCTGATCATCCCTATCTCTGTTTTGAGACAGACTCTCCCTCTTTTCTCTTTAGGGAGTCGAACTCTGTGATATAATACATAAAGTCCTTTTTATCCCCCCACTGTCTCAAGAAAACATCATCTAAAGCCTCAATCCTAGCAATGTATCCAGGGGTCAATCCCCTAAACCATTTCCT
>SNQJ01S0000023.1:44984-65609 GCA_010110895.2 Picea sitchensis
CCCACTCATCAGGTACAACCGGGGGTAACTCCTCAAACTGTTGGTCAAACATTCTTGAATCGTCATCACTCCTATAGATACTACTACTTTGAAGGTGATCTCTCAGAACTATGTGCTACTGCAAAGGAGAGGGATCTCCATTCCCCACTAAGTGTGTCTCCTCCCTGCAATCCAATGCGTCCACCTGAATCCCAATGTACATCTCGGCATGTCTCTGTGAGATATCATTCACCACTATATACTCCTACATACTCATGTAATCTCATGTATACTCCTACAACATCATGGATCCTGGGTGTACTATTGGGTCAACCTCGACATGAAGGTCAGCCAATCCTGGAACACAAATGGAAGTGTCCTCGTAACTACCCTTGGCTCTGGAGTCCCCATGCGTATGTGAGTGCTCGATTGTCTCGAAGACCCTCATGGAGGGTAGCTCCTATGACACATGGACATCCTCATGTGTCTCCGGATCATATCTCTCTGTACTCATCAGTGATCCTAGGTACTCCTCATGCTCCTCCATTAACTGGTGCTCCTCTGCTAAACCACCAACATCCTCTAGCAATGTTGTTGAAGGATATATCTGACTCTCTACTAAAATATATGTAGTGGATCTCTCACCAGTCTCCAAAAGGATCTCCTCCAATCTGGACTCTGGTTCTTAAAGGGTTGTCTATGTGCCTTTCAAGAATCCTCGTGTCCTCACCAAATCATGAGTGATTTGGTCCACCTCCAACTCTTGCTCCCTCAAGGGCCTGTGATACATCTCGCCAACCTCCCATAGGTAGTCTTTGTCTGTCAACAACCGCTAGTAGTCGACCCTCATCATAGGCATTCTCTCCCTAAGAGTATGAAAGTAATCCATGGAAAATCCCCCATCTGAACTATCATGTGCCATTGATTCCCTCCAACAACAATCTGCCACCAATGTGTGTGTGTCATCAATGTGCCTAGTGGATGTTATGATCATGTCCTCGCATGAAGGTCCACCTGTCCCTGGTGTGAAATCCATGCATAGGGCTTCACCACTATATCAGTAATTCCACTAATACCCTCCTGTGTCATGGCTATCATAGGGATCTGAGAAGGTACCAACTGTGTCATAGCCACCATAGGAAGCCCATCATGTCTAGGTGCTAACACGTGTGAATCTCCATTAGTGTCACCACTCTGTTGAAGTGTAAGGTCATCAACATTATCTAATATGACTACTAAAGCACAGGTGTTATCATCTTGTCCATCCAATTGTCCCTCCAATGCRCAAGGGTCATTATCCTCCCTAACTGTGCAAGAGTCACTAGCCTCCACAAGTGTGCAAGAGTCATTGTTCTCCTCGAACTGATCTAAATATGAATCTATGGTTGCATCCCCATGTACCTCCTCATCCTCACTGTCATAGTGCATCTCAATAATGTGCATCTTACCTTTACCTCTACATATATGACATGGTTCCCAAGGCACCTTTCAGCTGTAGCAGAGTTGTCTACTCCTAATGGGTGTAGGAATTCTCTACGCTTCCTTCCATCTACTAGTTGGTAGTGATGTTTCCATTGTCTCCTCTTTCCATTGTCTATATTGTTCTCTCGTATCTTGTATTTATGATATCTACTCACGTACGGATAGATCAAATTCTACCCAAAGATTTTCCTCTTTATCCATTTCTCCTTATGGACAACCCCTCAGGCTGGGAGGAATCTTTGCTCTGATACCACTGTAATGTTGCCAGGCCAAATTTTTTGCTTGGAACACTAATTGCTTATTGTTTGTTATGTTTAATTATGTGTTTGTAGGTTTACTCATGCATTAGGGTTTACTATAAGCAATGGAATAGTAGATCTGAAGCATATAATCATAAACAAGACAAGATACACAAATAACACCATTATAGGACCAATAATATCATATCTGACCTCTATTTAGATAGTAGGAAGATCCTTTGAACAAGAGATCTGTAGATCTAGAAGAAAAACCCCAATAATATCAAAGATGGTTTGCCCGCCGATACAATAATAAGAAATACATATATAATAGCCTCCCAAAGGTTGTCTAAGAAGAAGATCCAAGCCTCCAAAGGCTCACGGCATGCAAGATACGACTAAAGATTAGATAACTCGGTCAATATACTATAGAATCCCTCCAACTGGCTGAGTTGCACACTGCTCTAGTTGTTGATGAACCCTAAAGTTTTGGCCCTCCTCTTTCTAAGCTCCAAATGCCTCCAAAATTTCCCGAAATGTAGATCGAGCTAGTAGAATCCTCCTGGCCAAGTTCCAAGCTCAATGGAGAAGTTCTGCTCCTCCAACTAAGAAAACCCTCTACTAGTTTGCGCCCTCTAGATTTGACTGAATCAACAAGGTTTTGTTCTCCCCTCTAGGAGCCTCCAATTGCCACCAAAATCTCCAGAATGATAGATCGGGCCAACATGACCAAGCTGATGAAATCTCAAGACAATTTATGAAGATCCGGGACAATAAACAATGAAAACCACTTCTTGCATTGCGCCCCTCTCTCCTCCAATTTGTGCCAAGCTATAGGAAATAAACTGCTAAGATAACCTCCTCCAAAATAGACTAAAATGATGCTAGGGACCATACGAAGAAAACCCAGATGCTTCTTTGCCAAGAAGCCTCCTCCTTCCTCTAGATTGAGCCAAACTCCTCAAGGTGGTGTGTCCCCCTAGCTGGAAACCCCCTAGGTTGCATGCTATCTTTCTTATGCCACTATATAAAACCCCTGCAATATTGTAGATGATGAACAAGGGTGCTTTGTATCTGATTTATGGAGTGTTGTAACTCCTTGGCGAAACCTGCTAGAATCGATGGCTCATTGTCCTCACCTGAACCCTCCATCTCTGCCTATGTTTCACCTATTTGCTTCTTATGTCTTCCCATGTAAATACCATTAAACTTTTGCATGCGCTAATCCCCCACAAGCTAGTAGGATCAACCCTCTGATACCACTGTAATGTTCCCAAGCCAAGATGTCAGGAACATTGCGTTTTTTTATGAATTTTTATGTGTTTTCTGGTTATGGGATTTCGTCAAACAGTTTGTAGACTTAAGTCTCATGAGTGTGATAGGGTTTAATATGATGGTTTGATGTGTGTTTGCATCCAATAATCAAAGAATATATAGCTATGGAATGTACTCAACAATATGCAATATCAACACTGCAAGAAATAACCAAAAATACCTCAGATCTAGTTTTATTCATAATAGTAGAAGCTCTTGACACAACGGATCTACAGATATGGAACAACAGAGATGATAACTTATAAAAAAATGAAAATAACCTGGGAAGAGATGATACAAGCCTCCAAAGTACACATGGTCGTCGAAGATGAATGACAAACTGAGATCTTTTCCCACTGATGGACCAATCCCTCAATCTGGGAGAGTTGTGCACTAGTCTTGGTTGTAGCTCTATGGAAGATTTCGGCCCTCTTCCTCCTTGGCCCCAATAGTCACAAAAACATTTGGGAAGAGTGGATTTGAAGGCTAGAAACAATATAGATAAGTTACCCTGCTGAATAATGAAGTTTTGACCCTTCCCATGAATAGATCTACTTCAGCAATTGCACCCTTCCTCTAGGAGAATTCATCCCACTCTCACAATAAATCAATACTCCACCAAAACACCTCCCGGATGAGCCAAGAAAGGCGCTATGGCCTCTACCAATATAACTCAATAGCCAAACCCCCCTAATATCCTTCTCCTTGGCCAAATTGAACTGAACTAACTCCACAAGTGCGCCCCCCTTGCTGGAAACCCTCAATGTTGTGCACCCTTCTCTTCTGAACCTATGGTTGATGTAGAATCCACCTGTGACTGAGTGGATCTGATGTAGAATGTTGAGGGAGGAATATTTCACCTCTGTGACCAAGCATGGACCAGGTTGGGTGGGATATTTCACCACCGAGATGATCTCTAGGGTTTGTTAAGTCAAAAACCCTCAAAACCCCCAAGTACATGGGCTCACTAGCAAGAAGCCAGATATCAAATGATAAACAACATAATGAGAGAATAGAGGCCCCTATCACTCTTTTATATTCCCTGCTCACCTTGTCCCTCCAAGTGACTTTTACTTTATTTAATTATTAATTAATTAATTAACCATTTTACCTCTTGAAAGTGGTTTATCTCTCCTTGTGGCTTCTCGGGCCACTGAAATTCACTTCTCATCAACCTATATGGTAGTGTTATTCCTCCCGATTTTGATGAGCTATTACACTAAGAGGTTGCTCCAAGTATTATGCCCAATATGACCTCCTTAGTTATTTTAATTAACATATAGCCCAAAATAACTCAAAATTACAGAAATCGTCAGAATGCAACGGAACCAAAGCCAAGCTATGCGGAATGGATCATGATGGTGAAATAAGATGAGCGATGCAACTCGGACCCCAAAAAACCCCTCAATAGCTCCTTTACTCGATATAACCTCCATATGGCTACTCTAGTCATCATAACATTGTAATATAACGATGTCCCAAAGTGGGGACATTACAATATCTTCTCCGCAAGAAAATAAGGACCACATGAAAAGAATAAATAAAGACGCTTAAAGGATCAGTTGAGGATAGGGGGTCTCATCACGAGCCAGCCTATCACATCCATGGGTATCTAACGGTATGACAATACCATTTATGGCCATCACACTAGGGTAATGGCTCTCAGTTGCATGGCTGGGGGAAAGGGGGTCTCATCATGAGCCAGCCTTCTCATTTTTCATGAAAGTACTTGTGGGTGACACTGTCGATATCTGGTCACCACGCCTGGGGATCATCCAATAAAGAAAGAAAAATCTTATCTTTGAGTAAAGGGTACCCACAATATAATAAAGAACGCTTAAAAGGTTAGTTGAAGGATAGGAGGTCTCATCACAAGCCGACCTATCACATCCATTAATATCTAGTGGTATGACATTACCATCATCTGGTCACCAAACCAGGGTAATGGATCTTAGTTGCATGGATGAGAGAAAGGGGGTCTCATCATGAGTCAACCTTCTCATTTCCACTAGGTGTTTGTGGGTGACATTGCCATCATCTGGTCACCATGCAAGAGCAGTGACCTTCAATTTCTCCTTATGCTACTATGAAAGAAAATACAAAGAAAGAAAGATAAAAAGAAAATGATGGGCTTGGAAAAAGTGCATTGTGAACGAAGGTACCACACACCCTCTGCAAAGGCAACCATGAATGAGACACCACGACTCTTTGTATGTCATGAGCCCTATGCCCATTGAGTCTCGACCCCAACCACTTCATCCACTTTACATGGATTAGAGAGGGATCTCTTGGAAACTCAACTTGACCTAGGGAAAGATCTACCCAATAGGATGCCTCATCAACCCTCCCATATTCAAGCTTGACGAGTCGCATAATGTATTTGAGTTGTTAATTGTTGGATATAGTGATCCTTGATGCACATGCTTGGATGGATTATTTATTGATTTGATTCACTTATCATGATGTTATGACTTGAGATCCTTGGAGGGCGTTCTCATTTGTCTTTGCAGGACCTAGTTGGTGGAAAATTTTGGGAGATCAAGCCTAGCTTGGGCTTCCATGGGGCTACAAGCCCATAGGTTGGATGCCAAGGGCATGCATTCTGGATGAGAGAGATCAAACTTGGGAGGCCTTGATGATGACTTAGTCGACATAGCCCAGCCCTCACTTTCCAAATGATTTGCCCAGGAAGGGAAAAACGTCCTATTTTTTATCTTGACGTCATGCTTTTGGGGGCTAGGGCATGGCGGTGAGGTGCCACTCTTTTGACACATGAACGTTTTGAGGAGAAGAGGGTCTTCACCATGATGAGAGTGATTATATGCTTGACATGTGGCCTTTGGAGGCCTACCCATGCTTCTCCAACACCAATGACTTCCTTAAAGTGGCAAAACGTCCCCTAAAGGGGTGGCATCCTTCTAAATTAGGGTTTTATTTGTGCAAAAGTGAAATTTTAAAGGAATTGTTTAGTATTATTTTGTAAAAAGGGGAAATATTAGGGTTGTTGACCCCTAATATTGTGTTTTACCCTAAATTATGTGGACAAGCTATGTTAGCTACATTTTATATAAATAGAGATCATAAGATCTCTTTTTTAACATAACTCTCCCTCTTGTGAGAGGACTTGGTTTGAAATTTTCACTATACTTAGCTCTTTTATCTCTTGTGCACTTTTTTATGGATATATTTATAAATGGTAGATGGAGGAGTGAGGTGCTAGCATTGGATGATGTTTTTCTATCTCTTGTGGTGGATTATCTTGGCATTTCTCTTGATCTTGGTATGGTCTTTTACTATTATGCTATCATTTTTTCAAGTCAAGTATTGTTATGTTGGGAGCTAGGTGGGAAGTATAAGGGAATACACCCCCACCATAGTATTCATCATTTTATGCTTCATCTCATTCATTATACAAGGGTTTGCTAAGAGAAGTATAAGGGCATACACCCTCTTAGCTCAAACCCTAGCTAGAGAAACTTGCCTTGGGAAGTAAAAGGGATTACACCCCTAAGGAGGTAGCTTCTCTAACTCTTGTTTATTTGACTCCATTAACCCAATAGTAAATTCACTAGTCATACTCCTTTTTGCATTGGAGATATAAAATCATTGCCTTGGGAAACGTAATTTTTGACCTTTTGAAAGTTTTCTTGCTTGAAGTTGATTTGCCTCATTGAGAGGAGTCTTCCCCACTAGGGAATCCCCTCTCTCCCAATACTCAAATTGTTGTTATAAAATTTAATCTACAGCCATTAGGGCTGCATAACCCTAGCCACTAACACTCTCATAACTCCTAAACTAACCCTAAACTAGCTCTCTAATTTTCCTCACTTACTCTGCTAACTAGGGTGCATATTTTGGGCTAGTTCTTGGCACTTATGTGTGGTTGATTTTTCTGCTGCATGCCATTGAATGCTACAGCCATAAGGCTGTAATTTTCTGCATAAAATACATATTTACAATAGTTATATTCTATTGCTTCTTAAGTACCATTTTTTAGCCTATGTTCATTACTAATCTTGATACTAATTTACTTAACTAGTTTAGATCTTTGCATGTTAGATGTTTTATTTGCTGATTTATATGTTTTATTTGCTGATATAAATTTTCATATACTGCTGCAAATTAGGGAAATCAAGCTTAACTTGTTGATCCAATGAACATACATCATTGCAAAGTGGTTTTTCTTGTGACTCGGGTGAGTATTTCACCATTTACAGGTTACTCAACATACTTGGAAACCCTTGGACCTTCCCAAGACTTCATTCCACACATTTCACTCCACTTAGATGTGACCTATAGGGGCTCCACTTACATCTCTATCCATATCCATCTCAATCCCCCTAGGGTCATCGGGATTGCCTCCCTAGAGTAACCTAGTCACCCTTGAACTGTGGGACCTAGAACGAGGTGACATTGGGTGTAGGATTCCCAAGTTGTAGCACTTGCTTTATGGTTGGGTCGGGATTTTCCCAACCTACAACTTGTGCTATAACATTTTGGCATCATTGTCGGGGAAGATTTTGAATCTTATTCGTACCCTAATGACACTTTGGTAAGCTATCCCAAAGCCTTTCCCTTAGATTTCATGGCGACTCCATCCAAGGGACGTTCACTTTCCCCTTTTCTTGATGAGCTCATCTTGAAGCTCATATGGCAACTCCACCTTCCCAGAACCCACTTTTCTCTTATCCTTTTCCATCCGTTGGTGAGCCTTGAGCTCATCTAGCGACTCCATTGAGGTATTACCCTAAGTAATGGATCCATGGCCTCACGAGACTTACCATGGGAATTCCATAAGGTTTGTCCTTCTCTTGATGTTCAGAATGTCCATGGATATCTAAATAATTGTCCAACAAAATGGAGAACAAATTGCCCCAAATTTGACGGTAATCCAGCTCTAGCAATCACCCATGTTGCCAATTATATGAAGTATGTTTCAAGCCTAGATGTGCTAATGAAATTTTTGGTATCTTCATTGGAATCAAGTCAAAAAGGTTGACTTGCACGCTCATGTGGTCCAAAGAGTATCCCTTCTTCTACAAATCTCATTGAAGAATTTCTCAAACATTATTGGCTAGCTACTCAAATTTTGCAAGACGCTTTCCAAGAGCTCAAACACACTCTTTGCAGAGAAGGTTTTTCGATTGATGATGAGACAATAGATGAAGAAAATTTTGAAGAAGATCTTGATGAGACATATGATGAAGATGAATTAGCTGCTCTTCTACTTGATGAGGACATCCAGACCTATGCTCATCTTGCACATCAAGAAGAGAACATGATAAGTTAGAATCCTTTTGAAAAATTTCATGATGCCTTGTTCCATGACTGTGGAAATGAAGAAAATTCCAAAAGGATCTCAATGAAGTTTCTCTTGCATAAGGCATGAATGAGACTTTGTTATATGCTTTCCATTTTGAAGAAAATGAAGTTATCCAGTCTTGTGAGGAAGTGATCAGCTCCTATGATGCAGATGAATTAATGGAACAACCCTCGGATATAGATGACAAACACATTGGTGATTTCATACAGGTTGGGAGACGTAGATGGGATGTGGGTTGCTTCATCATTGATAGAGATCTCATTTATGAAATTGAGGTTAGATCTCAAGCAAAAGGGGTTGAAATGTCATCTTCAGAGGACTGGCCTCCATGCATATATGATTCATACGTTTGGCAGCCTGGTGATGATATGGTTACAAATTTTTTCTTCCCCTTCGAAGATGACTTGTCACAACATACTCAGAGTGATCTTCAGTCATCCTTTGGTACATACCCTTTTGAGGATGCATATTTTTTTTATGAGGACTTCCAACCGTTGTGCTCATATTTTGAGGAATACCAGGACGTGGCCACGTCAGAGTAGTCAGAGGTTCATTCTTCGAAGCAGAAATATTTTCATATTGGAGAGTTCCATGGAGATTCACAGGGGAAGAGGTTGTGTCTTTCTACACATGATATTGTTCCTTACCTCTTACCCTCTTCTCCAAGAGACCGTGTAGTATTCTTTTGATCTCTCATTTCCTCTCAATCCTCGAGAGGCAGTGAGTCTTTATGCGTGAGTGAATATGAGCCTTCGTCTACATATAGTATCCCCCTTCAAAGATGGATTGATCAGTCTTGTGGTTACACTTTCATGTGGGATGATCGCGTTGATGGCTTCTATTTCTAGCAGGATTTCCTCCCTCCCACCCATCTTCATGAGTTTTATTTCGTCATTGATTATATGTGTGTTTATACTCGTGATTATTATGTGCTTGACTTATCTTTGTCGTATTATATGATTAAGCACAGAGGGAGATACTTTGATGAGATGATCAAATTGTTACATTGGTTGTATGACTTCACCTGACATCATCTAGCATGTGATATTCATCTTCTACATGATATTGTTCCTTACTTCCTCTTACCCTCTTCTCTAAGAGACCGTGTAGTATTCTTTTGATCTCTCATTTCCTCTAAGTCCTCGACAAGCAATGAGTCTTTATGCACAGATGAATATGAGCCTTCATATACATATAGTATCCCCTTCAAAGATGTATTGATCAGTCTTGTGGTTACACTTTCATGTGGGATGATCGCGCTGATGGCTTCTATTTCTAGCAAGATTTCCTCCCTCCCAATCTATCTTCGGCGAGTTTTGTTTCGTGATTGATTATATATGTGTTTATACTGCGGATTATTATGTGTTTGACTTATCTTTGTCAGATATATGATTTCAAGCACAGGGGGATATATTTTGATGAGATGATCAAATTGTTGCACTGGTTGTATGACATCACCTAACATCATCTAGCATGTGATATCCGGTATCCAAGGCCCCAGGTAACTAGATAAGTCATTTTGATTCCATGATTTGCATCTGATTGCTCATATTAGTTTAGATGTGCATTTCATTTTCATTTTTCTACTTGCATATTCATGCTTAGTTTAGAAATTTTGAAAAAAATGTCAAAAATTTTCTTTTCTACCTTAGTTGGTTTTGATTATAATCATATGAGAACAAGGATGAGTAGGCCATCCCGCACTTGATAGTTTGATGTTTCCTTATGTGAACGGGTCTACCAAGAGACATTGTGGTTCTCGTGCACTCTATGACAAGCACATGAAGTCCCCAAGTATGAGTCAAATGTTATCCTATTTTGGTGGATAAACATGATTGTACTGAGGCCTTCAAAGCTGCGTGACATGGAGGCCAAGGACTATGAGACCAAAGGCAGACTTTGCATGTTGTTATCTCCCAAAATAAAATCATTCAATTTGTTCCATTTTGTAGGTGATAGCATGGTTATAATTAGGGTTCAATATAAATTTTTAGAATTTTGAGGTGTCAAAACATAGGATTTAAGGTGTTATTCTAGAAATAAATCGATCCTCAAAGGTCTTTTCAAAAACTGGCAAAAATATTTTCAACGGATAACATTTGTTTTGAAGATGAAGTTAGCCAATGAAAGTTCAAAGTTTCAACAGCTAAATGGCACTCTCACCAGCAAGTGAGCCGGTGAAAGTGTTAACATGGGTTTTCCTCCAACGAATCTAGAAACCCAAAAAGGATATGTTGGACACATGTCATATGATCATCTTGGCAAGCTAATGGAAGCAAATGAGTGGTTACACCTCTTCACCATGATCTAATAGGATATCATGATAGATTGTGATCATGAATTTTGTGAGGCAGACAGAGAAGGGTTTGAAGATGTTATGAACTCTTAATCATCATTATAACCAGAGGATAAAGTACCAGATATCTGTTGACATCAAATCAAAATCATCATTTCTTATTTCAAACTCCCGGTGTTTAAAAATTCTATTGTGGGGTTTCATATGTCAATTGACAACACAGGGTCATTTTCACCAATGCCATCCCTTTCCTTATTAGAAAGATTACGGTGTCAACCATGTATAGATTAATTGGTGATTGTTGTAAAATGGCAAGGAAGCTTTTAGGAGGACCACTTTGAGGAAAGAATAGGACAATTTATCTTTTTGGTGCACTCATCCAGAGGTTCAAGCTGCTTCGATGCAGGATGTATGACCTAGTAGAAAGTTGTGAGGGTTATCACTGTGTAATAAAGGCAGATTCTTGCAAAAGTCATATGATGGAAAGAAAGCTACAACAGGCTCTCTAGAACTGATAGTTGATGAAGTTTCCATTGCTTCAGCAACTGGCTTGCCCAGAACAGGCAAAAGTTGGTTTAAAACAACAATAACCAAGAACTTGGATTTTAGATCATACTTCAGAAATGGGAGTTCTCGGCATAACCCTCGGGAAGAAAAATATCCTTGTTTTTTACCTTGAAGATGAATGGCAAGTTTTGTTCAAAGGTATTCAGTTATATGTAACCTCAGAGGGCAGGTAATATGACAAGTTGTATCACTTTAGACTCCTGGATCATTTCATAGGGAAGGTCCTTCTAAATCTGTCTTTCTTTCTTCATAGAAGCCTAACAAAGGTGTGTAATAAGATCAGATCCGAACCATTCAGCATCAAGAATTCCCTTTTTCATTATGGCCTAATCAAAATGATCATCTTGGAATAATTGAGACAGAGAAAAAGAACTTGGAAGCACTTTGTCTTTTAGGAAGGTTTTGAGACCCAAACCAACTCAGAAATTAGGAAAAGAAGAAAGAAGGAAAGAAGCATTCAACTCCTCAGAGTAGCTCAAAGAGAAGTAGAGCTCTCCCAAAGTCACCAGAAGAGAAAAAATCTAGTGTAAAGCCCAAGAAAGCTAAAAGGAAACTAGATTTTGAAACAAACCAAGAGCAATCCATAGTAAAGAAGGCAAATGTTCTAAATCTGCCATACGCATTTAGATACAGAACCTAAAGATGATGAAATTCCGTGACATCACTAGTCCAGAGAACTCCATGGAACTTGCACATGATTTTGAAGTTTTTACTTCCAAAGATGAAGGTAAAACCTCAAGAAAAAGAAGAAATCAAAGAAATCATAGAAGATTAAGGAGCTAAAAGAGATAATAGCACAACAAGAGATTCTAGAAAGGGTGATAAAGGCAAGATATAAACTTTATCAAAGAATTTTGAAAAGACAAATGCATATTTTGAGAAGTTGGCACTTGAAAGCATAGCGATAAGAAGAAGAAGAAAAAATATCACAAAGGACCATAACAGATTATGGCTATTGCCGTTCTAAGAGGAAATCAAAAGCTGAAAGCAAGAATTACCACACATACAGATTTACAAGTGCTGGCACAGGTCGCTGTAAATTTGCAGGGAGATTAATCAAGACTAATACAAACAATGATTTTTATTTTGAACACGAAAGGTTTTCCTTCTGATTAAAACAAAATTTTCACCAACACATGAGGCGCAATTATAACCAATTAGTTGTTGAAAAGCGAAATATCGACTAATTAAAATCTAAGGTGGAATAGCTTCAGAAACCACAAAGAAAAGAATTTTGAAGATTTGAGCCCGAACACCGTAACGATTTTGGAGTGATTTAAAGGGTAAGATAGTATCAAAAGATTAATCACCAAATCATGAAATATTCAACTTCAAAGATTCGTGGAGATATAGGATCTGAATGCTTAAATGGTCAACTAAAAATTTGATCACAGTTGTTTAAAGTTTTCAGTTTTGAAGACATGTGTCAACACATCGGAGACACATCGTGGGCACGCTTTCATGATAAAGACCCGATGTCAAAGACCTTTAAAGATAGTTCGATTCATATGAAATAGTTTTTCAATTACCTAATTGTAATTAGTTTGCACTCTGTTTCTATATTTAGAAATCCAGATCCAATTTTCAGGGATCTGAGATCTATTGTAAAGGTTATAAATACTTATCTTTTTGATAAAGTAAAGGTTCGATTTTGGATACAAAAGATACTATATTGTAAACAGACTTTCCATATGATAATACAAATCACAGCTTTTCTATCTCTATTGATGTCGGATTCTCATCTTTCCTTTTGTAATCTTATTCAAGTTGTTTTAACTGTAGAATGACTGTCATCTCATTGGGTAGCTCATAACTTGATTAATAGTTGCTTACATTATGTTTATTAAACCTTACATTTGTATTTGGTTTATAAACAATGATTTCTTCACCCAATTTAAAGCTATCATCTTATTATTGATCCTTGAGAGAACTGGGGTTCACTTGATTCTCATTTTGACTGTCTCAATACTCATACTATACTATAATTGAGTTATCCCATCGATCCACACATATAAAATACAAAAACAAGTTTACTCCTTAAAGCACAAGCATCTTTTGTCTTACAACCTCAAAGAGTTTCTGGAGAGATAACACACATGCATGGAAAACCATCACCACCGCTGCATAAGCAATGTGTTTTGCATATGGCATCCACCACACCAGCTTTGGCTTCCGAAGGAAGTGGGCCTCGCTCCATGAGGTGCTGCTAGTATTATGGTGAGAATCATTTCAATATTTAAGCTATTTGATTGTGTTGTATCTTAGATTACTCTAGATTTCATGATATATGCTTGGACATTATGTTTTTTCCCCTCAAGCTCACCTTGGTTGCTGACATTGTTCCCTAGTAAGCAGTTTTCCTTGGGGATGGCTCATTTCATACTGAACTCTTTAATTTGTTTAATGTCATCCTCGCCCATAGCCTGTCATTACTCTTCCATCATTTTTCCCCACTTTTCTTATATCTCAGGATTTGGTGTATTGAGCCAAGAAGGGGTTATCCCTCATCCTATGGGAAGAAGGCTGAAGGCCCAGAGGGGTTGGATGTTGGGTAAAAGATAAAAGCCTTTATATAAACCTTCCAGATGCTTCGCACAAGGATCACCTAAGAAAGCAATAAAACACTTATCTTTGAGTAAAGGGACCCACAATATAATAAAGAATGCTGTACATATTTGGTTGATAGGAGGTCTCATCATGAGCTGACTTATCACGTCCATGAATATATAGAGGTATGACATTGCCATCATTTGGTCACTAAACCAGGCCAATGGTTTCACTTTCATGTATTTGAGAGAAAGGGGGTCTCATCAGAGCCAACCTTCTCATTTCCACTAGGTGTTTGTGGGTGACATCGCCATCAATATCCTCGTCACCTTCTTCAATCTCTTTATGCTTGAAAGAAAATACAAAAGAAAGAAAGAGATAAAACGCAATTTATGGGCTTTCTGGAAAGTGCATTAATTTGCTACACACACACCCTGTACAAAGGCTCCCATGAATGAGAGACTACGACCCTTTGTATGTCATAAGCCCTATGTCCATTGGGAGTCTTGACCCCAACCACTTTATCCACCTCTATATGGCTTAGAGAGGGATCTCTTTGAAACTCTCCTGACCTAGGGCAAGATATACCCAATAGACACCTCATCAACCCTCCCATATACAAGCTTGACAAGTCACATAATGCCTTTGAGATGCTAATTGTTTGATATATAGTGATCTTTGATGCACATTATTGGATGGATTATTAATTGATTGGATTCACTTATCATGATGTTCTGACTGGAGATCCTTGGACGGTGTGCTCATTTGTCTTTGCGGGACCTAGTTGGTGTGGACAGTTTTGGGAGAACATGCCTAGCTTGGTCTTCCATGGGGATTTAATCCCACAGGTTGGATTCCAGAGGATTTCATGTTGAATGAGAGAGATCATATTTGGAATGCCTTGATGATGACTTGGTCGACATAACCCAACCGTCACTTTCCAAATGATTTTCCCAATAGGGGAAAAAACGTCCCATTTTTTAGCTTGATTTAATGCTTTTGGGGGCTAGGCATGGTGGTGAGGTGCCACTCTTTTGATACATGGATGTTTTGAGGAGAAGAGGTTCTTCACCATTATGAGAGTGCTTATATGCTTGACATGGCCTTTGGAGGCCTACCCATGCTTCTCCAACACCAACAACTTCCCTTTGAAGTGGCAAACGCCCCCTAAAGGAGTGACATCCTTCTAAATTAGGGTTTTATTTGTGCAAAAGTGAAATTTAAAGGAAATGTTTAGTATTATTTTGTAAAAGGGGAAAATTAAGGGTTTTTAATCCTGAATCTTTATGTTTTAATTTAAAAGTATGTGGGCAAACTATATTAGCTACATTTTCTATAAATAGGAGATCATAAGATCTCATTTTAACATAACTCTCCCTCTTGTGAGAAGTATTGGTCTAAAATTTTCTCTATATCTCTTGTGCACTTGTTTATGGATATATTTATAAATGGTCGATGGAGGAGTGAGGCACTAGCCTTGGATGATGTTTTTCTATCTCTTATGGTGGATTATCTAGGCATTCTCCTTTGGATCTTGGTATGGTCTTTACTAGTATGCTATCATTTTTTCTCAAGTCAAGTATTGGTATGCTAGAGCTTTTAGTGGGAAGTATAGGGAATACACCCCCACCATATTGTTTATCATTTTATGCTTCATCTCATTGATTATACAAGGGTTTGCTTAGAGAAGTATATAAGCATACACTTCTCTTAAAGTTTAAACCCTAGCTAGAGAAACTCTGTTTTGGCAAAGGATTTACACCCCCAAGGAGGTTTCTCTCTAGCTATTGTTTATTTGACTCCATTAACCCAATAGTAAAGGCACTAGTCATACTCTTTTTGCATTGGAGATATAAAATCATTGCCTTGGGAAACATAATTTTTGACCTTTCGAAAGTTTTCTTGCTTGAAGTTGATTTATCTCTCATTGAGAGGAGTCTTCCCACACTAGGGCGTCCCATCTCTCCAAATACTCAAATTGTTTTTATAAACTTTAACCTACAACCAATAGGGCTACAACAAACCTGCAGCATTAACACTCTTGTAACTCCTAAACTAACCCTAGACTTCAACTCTCTCTAATTTCTCCTCACTCACCTAGTATACTAACTAGGGAACGCATTTTGGGCTAGTTATTGGCATTTTTGTGTGGTTGATTTTGTTGCTGCATTCCATTGAATGCTGCTAAAAATATAAGGCTGCAATTTTCTGCAAGAAAAATACATATTATTTACAACAGCCATCTTATCTGGCTTCTTAAGTGCCAATTTTTATTTGCCATATTCATTGTTAATATTGATGTTAATTTACTTAACTAGTTTAGATCTTTGCATGCTGATTTAGATAATTTATTTGTTGATATAAACTGTCATATACTACTGAAAATTGGGATCAGAAAGCTTAACTTGCTGATCCAACAAACATACATCATTGCAAAGTGATTTTTCTTGTGTAGGCGTATTTCTGGCCATTTGCAAGTTACTAAACATATTTGGAAACCCTTGGACCTTCCAAGACTTCATTCCACACATTTCACTCCACTTAGACTTGACCTCTTAGGGATCCACTTCCATCTCTATCCATCCATCTCCATCCCCTAGGGTCACCTGAATCATCTCTAGAGGACCTAGTCACCCTTGAAGTGTGTGGAACCTACATCGAGGTGACATTGGGTGTAGGATTCCCAAGTTGTAGCACTTGCTCTTTAGTTGGGTCGGGATTTTCAAAACCTACAACTTGCATGCTATAACAAGGCTGATATACCTACCGCAGAAATTTCTAGCTCTTATGACAACCATCTTAGTCACCTTGAAGTGTTATTTCACCATTGTTAGTTTTATTTTTGACATTGCTAACTAATATAGGCCTTACTTGTTGATTTGATGTAATCTATTACTCATTTACTAACTTGTGTTGTTGTTTTATTTTAGGAAACAAGGATTAGCTTTGTTGATCCATTACTATACTTTATTGGAAAGTGTTTTTTCTTGTGTCTCAAGCAAGTACAAAAATCGACAACTATCTCTTTACTTGGCATCCATTTACCTCTCTTCACTTACCATTTTCAACCAATCTTTTCTTCAATCACTTGTCCTTCCAGGGGACTTCTCCTTACACTTCCCTTCATCCTTCCTCATCTCCCTAGGGTCACCAAGATCGCCTCCCTAGAGGACCTAGTCACCCTTGAAGTGAAAAAACCTACATCGATGTGACATTGGGTGGATTCTGAATTTGTGGCACTTGCTTTGTTGGTTGGGTCTATATTTTCCCAACCTACAACTTGCACTATAACAAGCTAAGTGAAATGTGAAATAAAATGATATTCAATGGCACGCTTTACTTCGTCCCAAGAAGACAAAGTGCCTTTATGAGTGGCCCACCACCTAGATGGATATTATGTTTACACAATATCAAGTATTGGATTCTTTGCTTGGGCGCAACCTTATCTTCTAGATCCACGAGAAAATTTCCCAAATATGAAGTACCATCATACATAGGGTGTTCTCTAATATATTATCCAATCCACTTGAATGCTTTGATAGTTGCACAGCATCTTGAAAATTTTTCATATATTCCATGTTGCCAGTTGTCAAAAGTTGCCTCTATCTTCACCTGCATCAAATACTCACTAACTTATTGATCCATCTACAGTAGTGTGAATGTAATATGCCCACTTCCCTGTAGTCGGAGTGTAGTGTTGATCCAAGACATCATGTTCCATATTCTCAAATGACTGTGACCAGATATATTGGAGGACATTGGTAAGGTTCTAGTGGTTGGGTTACTTTCATACCATTCGCTTCAAAGGTCATGATTTCTTCTTGAGATCTATAACAATGTTATTCTCATAATCCTATTCAATACCCATTTGATCTAGGTACAGATCCTTCTCCCCAATTATTTCTATGACCATAGAGTTTGTTATCTTTTTAATGCCAGCTAAGTCCACTTCAATGTTTTGCAGCCTCCCAATGGGGTAGATACAATATTGATTGGTCATCCTCAACTGAATAGGTGAATAGACTATCTTGGGCTTAACCATGGCTTCCCAAGTCTTCTTAGGTAGTATGTGTTGACGTTAGACCCAAGTTCAACATAACATCTAAGAATCTTGTAGTCACGATGGGCATTTAGTCTAAATTATCTTCCAGATCTCATCTTCCTCCTTTGTACTCTACATGTATGTCTCTATGGTAGATTAGCAAAAATCAACTCCTCTAGCCTCCCTTCAGCGTCTAAACTCCCCTTAATTGTGTTTTGCAACTTCTTAGTGAGTTTTTTTGTCATCCAAAATATCGTAGTGTTGGAACCATAGATCAACAGTGTTTTGTGATTTCATTGGAAGGTCCTTCAGATCCAACAGATTTTCCTCAACTCTTGGTTGAAGCTCAATACTTGGTTCTACAACTGTCAATATGGTAGGTTTAGACATTTGTCAAAACATTTCTATGACATTCTTGAATAACTCCTTTTTCCTTATGGGATCATACTTAGCGTCCACTGGTACCACTTTCTAAATCTTACTTTGATTGGGATTGTCAAGATCAACATCGGTCATTGTTGTTCCTCGAGTAATAATGTTAATATTGGGATCCTTTTCTACAGTGATAGCTCAAGGCTCAAAATTTATTAAATTGGAACCTCATTTCCTATCGTGATCTTCCCATTTCACAATCAATTTCGGGCATTCCTAAGAGACATGGGTGTTGTTTCTGCAGTTTGCAAACAAGTTCTTCTTGGAAGAGTATATCCCCTCGTGAGGTTCCCTTGTTCATCGCAATTGAAACAATGAGTTGGTCCTCTCCTGCCATTCCATCTGCCTATGAATCCTCCCCCACCTCTGCATCCTCCTCCAAACCCTTGACGAACTTCATTGACCCTAAATGCATATCAATCCAATATGTCTGCAAGAGCATCTAAGGTACGACATTGCTTAGTGGTGTGAACGGGTGACCCACATAATTCACAGTATATCATATTTAGAATAGAGGAATACTTTTGTAGGATTGGACAGTGTTGAAGGGAGTGACCATGGCTTTGATATATTTCACAATATTTCACACTTTGGCTTCCTTGATGATTGGGGAAAGCATGGTATTGCACAGAGCCATGAAATGATGTTGTATCAACAACTTGTGTGGCCCCTCTCGATGGTCCTCTTGGTAGAGGCACCATCAGGTGTGGAGGGGGGCCTATTCCCCTAAGTCTAGGACATTCTATCACTTTATGACCCTACAGTAGCTTCTGACACCATACATGTGGTCATCCTTATCTAAGGAGGGTCAATTCTTGAATCTTGTTAGTTAAGGAAGAAATTCAACCTTGCAGCTACGCAATATTAGTATCTTCAGTCAGTCTCATAGCCCACAAGCTTCTTTGATAGTCAACCATTGCCTCAATTTTCATTGTTTTTTCTAAGGATTCACCTAATGTAGCTATCATATGTTGGGTTAATGGTATCTGAGTCAATGATAACAACCCCTGTATAAAACATTCTCACATGCATCTTCATGGATGGGGTTTTCTAATTTCCCTATTGCATTCTTAAATATTTGGTTATACTCCCATACAGACTTACCATCTCTTTGTTTGATCTCTCGCAACTCAGAGAGAGCATGTTGTCCTAACTGTGATAAGCATAATTCTGCTATGAACCTGTATTTGACCTTAGCAAGAGTGAAACCATGTCCTTGAGGATTCCCTGGTTCAATGGATTTCATATACCATTTTAAAGCATGACCTATCAAGGTGGTCTGAAACTCGACTAGTTTGTTGGCATCTAGAGTTCCACAAAACCTCTATATGGCCTCTACAAATAGAAACCAATGCTGTTCAACATCCTCATTTCCTTTACCCCAAAAATTTGGGTACCGAGTGAGATATCATGCATGATGACTTGCCATCGGAGAACTTGGAGAGCCTATCAAAATGAACCTTGAGGATCCTAATTGTGATATGAATAAATAACTTACCCCAATTCCACTACTACTACTTGAACTTACTAGACTATAAGGATAAGAAATGGCATAAACTAATAAATTTAGTACATAATTTACCGGATTTGTAGATAGCACTGAGAGACTTGATGATTCGAGTCTAGTTCCTTTGCCTCCAGAATGGAATTCCTTGACCTGGGGGGTCGCAATAGTATGTACCATATCAAGTTCAGGATGTGATTCAACATCCTCAGCACTCTACAGATCTTATTGTCCCACAAATTCTTCAAGGATTTCGGTTGAGTCTTATTCTTCAAGGGTGGCACATGTCCTTATTATTTCTTTCTAATTTCCTTCCTCTCGTTCGCTTCCTCCAGATCTTTCACTGCTCTCTCCAAACCTCTCATGCACCCATTGGCTGGAAAACTTTCTATGTATCTACAACTCATGTAACTTCTATAACTCTCTTCTATAGCTACCCTCGAAGCGGATCTCCTTTCGCGACTGATCAGGCCTATTCATTAACTTCCTCAACTATTTTCGCCACCTCTTTTCGATCACAACAGCCCTCCTCTGAGCTTATTCATCTCGGGCACTCTACGCTCGATGACCCCCCATACTTCAAGAACATTCATAACCTATCCCATCAACCCTCTCCTAAATCACCCACCCCTCATGTGCAGGGGTTTACGCAGCCATATCAATTGGAACAGGTAGCATCCCCTCTTCCACAAGCAAAAGTTTAATCCAAAGGGGGATTTCTCGCAACAATCTTCCTCGGGATCCTTCTTTGAATATAGCTTCTTCTTTTGAAAAATACTGGTGGTTCTCAGTGGAAAATTCAATGATATATCCTTCGAAGGTGTTCTATACCCAGAAATCCACAGCTCTAGAAATTGGATGATCTAGTTGGTGAAGAGTTGCTAAACGCTCAACATTCCA
>SNQJ01S0000023.1:76617-108075 GCA_010110895.2 Picea sitchensis
GCATCATCAGATCTAACGCAAACCAATACATACCCATACTCAAATGTGAAAATATTATATCATTGGGAGTCTACAGTAGTAGATATATCCGATAAATTATGTTGTGCAATGTAAAGATAAGCCCATACATTGAAAGACATTCGTAAATAATGATTGATTAACAAACATAGTACAGAAAGAATTGCACAATGGAGAAATCATCGAATCACACACATCATAACCAAACTTTTAGGGCCCAAAATAATTTGCTTATTTATTATCTTCATCTCAATACTTGTTTGCAACTAGTACAACGCAAGCAAAGCAATATCCCATCCCCTTTGCAATGATTCTTAGCAGATAGACTCGACGATAGTCGCAATACAAGTAACAACGATACAACCCATGACAAAAGTAATGAAACCTGTAATGGCCAGAATATTAACAACGACCACGGTAATGATATTGACAAACCAACTCTACATAATAATAATGATGATAGCCAACCCTTTCCTATTACATAATTCCCAATTTGTATGGTTTGCTTGGCCGCTTCTTGATTTCGTTGTTATCCTTTCTTAATTCTGCTTCTGCTACTTTCCCACTTTCTTTTTGCATGTGCTCGAAGGTTCTGGATCTTTCCGCTTACTCATCTAGCTTGCATATGATCTATTTTCACTGTTGGCTTGCTTGCAGATAGCTTTCCGCTCAACGTAGCTACTTTCTGTTGCTTCTAGTCTTATGTTGTGTTGTGTGCTTTCCCGCAAAACTTTGATCTTTCCTCAAAATTGGGTTCTCTTCAAAAATAGAGGGCCCAACATGATGCAACTAACACTGCAAACTTGTTCTTTAAGGAATTTGTAAGATTGCATGGACTTACTAGGAATATAATTTCAAATAGAGATATCAAATTTGTGGGCCACTTTTGGCGAACTCTATGGAAAAAGTTGGGAACCAATCTTAACTTCAACTCGACTTACAACCTGTAGACTGATGGACAAATAGAGGTGGTGAACAGAAGTTTGGGAAACATTTTGAGAAGTCTAGCCAGTGAACATCTCGAGTAATGGGATCATGTACTTTCCCAAGCAGAGTTTTCTTATAATGACTCGCTAAACAGGAGCATTGGCCTAATTCCATTCAAGATCATGTATGGAATGCACCCAAGATTAGTTTATGAGTTAAGGAACTTGGGTAAAGAAGAGATGAGGAGTGTTGTTGGGGAATACTTTGCTACAACTATGCAAGAATTGCATGAGCAAGTGAAACAATAGCTACAGGAAAGTAGCAATAAGTATAAGCAAAGAGGAGACTTGAAGAGGAGAGAATTGAGCTTTGAATTTGGAGACTTAGTGTTGGCACACTTGAAGAAAGAGTGCTTTCCCAAGGGGGAATAAAATAAGATGAAACTAAAGAAAATTGGACCCTGTAAAGTTTTAAGAAAGTTTCCTTCAAATGCATACGAAATAGAGCTTCCACCTAACATTGGAATCTCTTTGATTTTTAATATTTAGACTTGTATCCTTACAAGGGAAGCGAAGCATGAGATTCAATAGATGCACCTGACATTGTAAGTGATTAGATAGTATAATGGGAAAGGAAGACAACTACAAAAAAACCATTGCATATTGAGTTAGTGTTGGACAGAAAGGTAGTCAAGAGGACAAGGGGTAACAAATATTTTCAATACTTGGTAAAGTGGAAGGATCATCCATTTGAAGATGCTATGTGGATGATGGAAACAGAGATACAACAACGTGGTAGCAATATTGAATAATTCATGGACAGGAGCCCTTAAATGTCGTTATTCCCTGGGAGTCTGATGCAGGAGCACCTTTTCAAACAATCAAACTTGTAATTGACCTCTATAAGGTATTAAGAATTTATGAAAGGGAGTTGGTTTCCTTAATTTAAATGTAATTTTCCATTTTTAGTAATTGAATAGGAACTTAGAGGATTTTTTAGGATTATTATTTCAATTCAATCCTACTCAAGAGGCGGATTAGAGATTTATGTCTATCATCACCAATAATAGGGGATCTAATTCGAATTAGAGATTCGGTCTATTCTCACCCCATATGTATAAAATAAAACCACTATAGTGTGGATTAGGGTGCAAAGAAGTTAATAAAAGAAAATCAGTTTCTGCAAATCTAAGTAATCATTTTTTTCTTGTGTGTCTAATTCACACGAGTTGTGTTGCATTGGAGGTATTCCACTATTTTATTTGTGCTTCATCGGAGTTTAAATTCTTTACTATTAGCTATGTATGGCATCACTGATTTTAATTGATAGAGCAATTCTTTGTATTGTGGGTATTAAGTCGATATTAAAATATTGCAGACGGAGCATTTGTCATAGTGTGGATTATTCAGGAACCCTTATCACCATCTATATGAATTCATCGAGATTGGATCATTGATCATTCACCAAAAGAAATTAAAAGAAGTCTTGTGGTCACAGACTTCGACTGTAAAGTTTGTGTGGATGATAAATGCGTGAATTGACACAAAGAGCACCCGCTGTGGAAGAGAGGTAATAGATTTTGTTGTCCAGAGGTAAGAAATGAAAAAGTGAGTTGAAGTCTTTGAAGGAAGATAGCAACTCTAATTTTTGGATGCAAGGTATAGAAAGTATAGGCCTATTAGTAACATTTTACAAGAAAATGAGGTTCCATAATAGAATTGAAATTTAGTCAAATATTGTGGTTGCAAGTTATAGGTAGACCGTAGGCATTATCTTCTCTTTTTGGTATGGATTGAAAATAAAATATATTGCAGATTTAAAGATTCAATTACCCCTGCATCACAATATAAATAAGAATTGATATCATTTTACTTCGTTGATCAAAATTCTCTTGAGGTAGGGAAACTTCATACAATGATCGTTTTATGGAAGGACCAACTCCTACTCACTTTCCCCTTAGAGTGTGCAACCTTCGAATGAGGTAAGTTCCAATACATTAATAATCTACATCCCCAATAATAAGGAGGACTCCATCCTTATTTATAGATGTCAAATGCTAACTAGTCCATGTTACATTAAATGGCCACCATACTTATCCTATTCTTATCTCTAAAGGGTCCATATGCCCCTCTTACACCCCTAAGGAGGATCCCAATAATCCATCCTCTCTTGAGAAACATTGTCCTTGACACTTTTCCATATGATAGAAATTTGTAAGCTAGGGTCCCATGTATGGGTGTTGTTCAAAACACTTAAATAACCCCTATCATGTTATCTTCTAGCAATTATCCCATGTTAGAGCTTTGTTAGATAAGACCAACCAAATAAAAATCCTCAATTTCAATGGTCAATCCAACTTCGATACATATTTCCACCAACATTTCCTCTCATTTTTTGCTTCATCTTCCACCTTTGCCTTATAACCTAAGTTAGTTGTATAATTCCCAAATATTTTTTTCTTGCACCATATTAGCTTGTCCTCCTCATCCTTAATTTTGACTACATTATGTTTTAAACTACTCAAAAATTGATTCAATGCTTCTACTAAGTCTCCTTGAAAGTCATCTCTAAAGCAAAACTCCACTCTTGATTCCATATGGAACTAAAGTATGGATCAATTACATCTATTATGTAATAGATACCCCTATCATTGAGTTCATTTTTAATGGAACTAATAATCTATAGTTACATGAGCTACCCATCCAAAAGTCTTCCCAAATATTGACTCTATTACCTTTCCATATGTTCCATGCCAACCATTTACCCACCAAGGGAAAGGCCCTTACCAAAGCCTTACAAATCATTGAAGTTACACTATGACTTTTTACTTCCTTTCTTATCCAATCCTCAATAGTTTCTGGAGCTATGTATTTCACCAATGTCACCTTATCATAGAGGCCTTAAATGATTTATCATCCTTTGTGGGATTTTAGTTGCCAAGGTTTGACCAAAAAGGTAAATGTTTTTTAGGCCCCATCCATTATCCTCTTTAGGATTTGGAAATTTCCTCCATCTAACCAATGGAATCCCTTCTTCCTCCCTTTTCCCTGCCCATAAGAAGATAAAACGTTTTCTTATAATCTTTTCTAAAATTCCATTTGGAAAGTGTAATAGAGATAGCCAACATATTGGTATCCCCTCTAAAATAGATTTCACTAATGTCAGTCTACCTCCTCTAGAGAAGCATTTATAACTCTAATTTGACACTCTCCTCTCAATTTTATCATACAATCAATTCCAATCTTCTAGCTTGTAACCATTTGGATTAAGATTGAACCCCAAGTATTGACATCATCGTCAAATGGGATAGGTGTGAAAGGAAGAATTTGAGCAAGTTGATATCTTCTTCCTCCTCCAATCAATTGAAAAGGATTGATGATTTGAGTACATTGATTTCCAACTTTGTTGCTTTGCAATAAAGGCCAAGAATCTCTGTATACTTTTTGGTTTCACTAATGGTTACCTAACCAAATAGCATAACATCATCGACAAATAACATATGATATAAGGATAGATTCCATCCCGTTACAATTCCCTTGATCTCTCCTTCCCTTTTAGTTGTTGTAAGCATTCTTCTTAAACCCTCAGCTACCAACAGGAATAAGAAGGTGGGAATTGGGCACCCCTACTCAAGTCATCTCATAGCAAATAATTTTTTTGATGGGGAGCCATTTATCAAAATTGTAAAAGATGATGAGGCCAAGCAGCCCATTATCCAATTAACCACTAGATTGTTTATCCAAACAAGATGCTCATATATAGTCAACACAGTTTATCATATGCATTTGCCCAATATTATTATATGTATGCTTGCTAGTGTTGTTCCCACTGCATCATTGATTTTCCTATTGATAAAAAACATGAATTATTCTTCAAATGTAAACCTTCAAAGAAATTTTTTTAATATGTTAGCAAGTATCTTTGAAATAATTTTTTAAGTAGAATTACATAAGAAAATCAGCCCGAATTCATTATAAATTTTGGGATCATTTTTTTTAAGGATCAATAAAGGTTGCATTAAATTCCCCCATTACTTTTCCAGATACCCCAGACTCCTTTATTACCCTTAACGGTTCTTCCTCCAATATTTCATAAAATGACAATAAAATTCCATTGTCCATCCATTGGGACTAGGGCATTTTTCCATGTTATTGACATACCAATTTTTTTTAATTATATGAATGCATGGTGTTACAAAGGTATATTCCAAGGTATCATGGTGTTATGTTCCAGTTAATTTTTTAGAATGAGAAATTAGGATACTCCCCCTCCAAGTCTGACATTTTTAGGTAGACATAACAACAACTTTACAGAATTATGGATTATTTTTGCATTAGCGACTGACATATCTGATACAATGAATATTATAAGTGTTTTCATAAAAGTTTTGTCCAAAATAGTGCAGAGAGATGTAACACAGACATAGACCTGGATTTTCATATTGTATTCATCTGAAAAATCAGCAGAGAGATGTAACACAGACATAGACACAGATTTTCATATTGTATTCATCTAAAAAATCAATAGAAGTATACTTGATAACGGCTGAACTTACAACAATTTTAAGAGGCACAGACCAATTGACACATTGCTTTCATTAATATTCATATTGGGCATAAAAATAAAGTTGTATACAGTGAATCTATTGGCAAAGAAAACATAAAAGAAATCGCGTCATGCTGGGTGAAGTAATTATTGGAGATGGTAATTGTTGTGGAAGCTATAATAGCATCGATGAGACCACCTGCACAATTAGAGAGTAATAAGTGATCAACCTAAACATAGATTCCCTTGAATATTGAAATGTCATATCCATCATAAAATGTCCTCCACTCATAATGCATTGGAGAGCTTTGAACCATAACATTTCACACAGGACTGTGGTGATGTATATACATGTCATGGATGATAATATTGGTCACATATTATATCATTATGCAAAGCTCATTTGTGATGTGAATGTTGACACCTCTTCAATAAATGGTCTTGTAACTATTTGTGTTAGCCTTGTCTTAGAGCATGATGGCCATGTCCCTATGGAAGATAAATTAAAGAGGCTTGCTTTAAATGAAAGTGTATAGGGCTAGATGCTCAAAGGGGCTCTCTTAAGGAAAATAATAAAATAATAACTAAGTCTTGTAAGGAAAATAATAAAATAAGAGTTATAAATTTCAAAGGGAAAAACTACTTTTATTATTATCGTATTTTCAACTTATATCGTTATAGTTTTACTCAAATTTTAAGTGTAAGCACTAGATAGATATAGGATTTAATCCCACATCCATAGAATACCCACTCTTAACACTTTTGATGGACTCGCAGTGAGATAAACTCAAAATACATGAAAACAAATGTGTTTATTTTTCAGATGCAGAATTAAGGAACATGTTTTTTCATGTATTTCGAGTTTATCTCACTATGGGTCCATCAAAAGTATGCAGGGTGGCCACTTTTTGAATGTGAAATTTAATTATGTATCCAATGAATGCACACACTTGAAATTTAAGGAAACCTATAAGGAAATAAGTCGAATATACAATTAATAAATAGTTTTTCATCTTTTGTGTGGCTGGATTTTTTAGGAGGCAATTTGAAATGGCCACAACTTCCTCAATATTGCTCAAAAGTATACCATATAACATGTTAAATTGAATTTATTGAATTACTCTTTCACCTATATTTGGTCTAGCTTAAATCTGGGCAACTATCAAAATATATCTACTCTACAATGCCCAAAATAAGATTGTAGCCATAACAAAAAATTCCCTAAAAGAATTGATTTTAAATCGGTGATATCTTCACTCCCTAGACTTCGATTTTGTTTTTTTTTAAATAATGTTCTCATGAGGAACTCATATCTGTAATTTGTTTTTTCAAATTATGTATAGTGAGCTTGAAAAAAAGATCCAATCATCTGACACTATTTTTCCACTTGAAAATCTATGCAAAATAAAATAAAAATAATAATAATAATAATAAATAAATCTTCCATTTTTTTCTAAGAAAGAGCTTTGATACCACTTATAGTGTTCCTTAATGATGAAAATGAATCACAGACAATATAACCAAAAATTGATAGAAAATCTTCTTCACTTCATTAATCAAAATACCCTTGAGGTAGGATCAACTCCTATTGACTTGCCTCTTCAAGGAGGTAACCTCCTAATGAGCTAAGCTCCAATACAAAAATATTAGCATACATTCCCAATAAGGAGGACTGCATCCTTAATTATAGATACCAAATTCTAAATACCTAGTGGGCTATCTTTAATGAGGCCACATTACATTTATTGGTTGTCAACAACCTAATGAAGCCTTATTTAATAATAACTAACATTATGGACCTTGTACATATTACATTAAATAACCACCATACTCATCATACTCTTATATCTAATGGGCCCATGGATCCACACTACACCCCTAGGAAGGATCGATTCTCGACATTTTATCTTCATGTACAATCGTAAGTATGTTTGTCCTTTTTCACATACCTAACATACTAACTTAAAAAACTCGTGAGCTTAAAAATTTTAAAATAGCACATTACATCATCACTTTGGCAATTGATTTTCCATCAAGTTAGATTTCCATTAATATAGGAACTAGGATTTTTCTAAGAGAACTCCTCCTTCATTTAATTCTACTTCAAACAAACTACCCTCTTGCAAAGTCAATGCCTCCTTTGACAATTTATCTACATCCTTATTAAAATCTCCATAGACATTATTAAAGGATACATTTGTGAATTTGCTTATTGCCTTAGTGACTCTTTCCACGATTGGCTACAGAAGCAAATTTCATATCTTATACTTTCCATTTGCCCATTAAATAATAATTTTAAAATCACCTAAAATATAAGGAGTGGGAATTCCTCTTTCTAATGAAATTTTTAGAGGGATCCATAGAGCATAAAATTCTACATGGTTGTTTGTCCCCTTCCCCAACCCTTTCTTTCATATTTAAATATAATAAAGTGATTTTCCTTTAGAAATAGAATACCACCAACACCACAAGTACTTGGGACCCCCTGACAAGCACTGCCAAAGAACCCCCAATCCATGGCTTTATCAATTTGATGTTCTTGTAGGATTCTTGGCTTCTTTACTTTTGTAGGATTCTGGACACATCCATAAGAAAATCTTACTTCATGACTGATCCAAATGGACATTGGTGGCCACCCACCTATTCCACTGGCTCAAAATACAGTTTCCATCTTGGCAAAAAAAATTATAGTTTTTCGGGTCCCAAACTTTTGGGGCCATTTCGAGGTGCTAAACGATGTTTTTTTGACGTGGCAGCACCCAATACATGCCAAAGGCTTGTATTGGACTGTCTGGAAGGTTTACTCCTTGGCTATACCTTTCCAATGGGGTACCGAGTGCCCCAAATGGATATCATAAGAAAAATTTACGCTCTTGGAAAGTTGACGTATCAACTACCCCCATCGGGGCCCACAAACCTTTTGGTGTTTCATCTTTCGGGGTTAGGGTTTTGGATATTTAGAGTTTTCCCATTTATGCTTTATGTTAAAAAGGTCTTTGGAGCCTCATTGTAATCATCTTCTTGCGAATGAGCGTAGCTGACACATCACTCTCTTTAGAGATAAGCTACCACCATTCTAGCTAGCTTGTGTGCTTTGCATTTACAGTCTTTTGTATTCCAAACAGTTATTAATAGAATTTGATGTTTTACTATATTACCATGTTTCTTGCAATATCTCTGTGTATTTCCTTGTTACATCTATGTTATATATTTTCCTTCATGGCGTTCTCAAAATAATCTAGATCCATGACATATTTGTAATAGAAGAATTTACTTTTCATAGAATATCATGTCATTTCTTGCAATCCAAATAGCCCAACTCATTATACAAGGTAGAGCTTAATGTTCACCTACTAACTTGTCTTTGTACCATCCTTCAAAGCAAGCATCAAAAGAATCACCTTCCCATTTTCCTTTACCTTCATTCAACTTTAATGCCTCTCCTCATAATTCTTATACATAAGGGAATTGAACCAACATATGTGTATAGTTTTTGAGCCTTTGGATTTACACATGTTGCATCTACCTAGCCCTTGTCATGTTCTCTCCTGGTAATTATCCCATGTTATATTTTTTTTTTTAGGTTAAAAAGCCCAGGAAAACCCCCAAGTACTTCCCCTCATTTGAAGGTTGGTACCCAGGGTAAACACTAGAATCTTCAGGGCACAAGGCTGGTCAACAACGGGGCTCGAATCCATTACAATAATATTCTCACTCATTAAGACTCAACATGACACTTGTTGGAATTGAACCTAGGTGGCGAGGATAACAATCATTCCTCCCAACCAGCAAATACAAACCCAATTGGTTGCCCCACGTTAGAATTTTATTATATAAGACCAACAAAATAAAAATCCTCATTTTCATTGGACAATTCAACTTCCATATATATTTCCACCACCATTTCCTCGCATTTCTTGCTTCCTCTTCCACCTTTTCCTTATAACTTAGCTTGGTTGTATAATTCCTAGATACTTCGTTCTTACACCATATTAGTTTTTCCCCATTCAATTCTTCTGCTAAGTCTCCTTGAAAGCCATTTGTAAAGCAAATCTCCACTCTTGGTTCCATGTGGAACTAAATTATAGATCAACTAAATCTATTATGTAATAGATACCCCTATTATTGCGTTATTTTTTAATGGAACTAATAATCTATAGTTACTTGAGCTACCCATTCAAGGGTCCTCCTTGATTTCGACTCTATTGCATTTCAATATGTTCCATGCCAACCATTTACCCGCCAAGGGAAAGGACCTTACCAAAGCCTTACAAATCACTAAATTTCTACTATGACATTTTACTTCCTTTCTTATCCAGTTCTCGATAGTTTATGGAGCTATGTATTTCACCAATCTCACCTTACCACATATATCTTCATGATTTATCATCCCTAATGGGATTTTAGTTGCCAAGTTTTGACCAAAAAGGTAAATTGTTTTTAGGCCCCTTCCACAATCCTCTTTAGGCTTTGGAAATTTCCTCCATCTAACGAAAGAAATCCCTTATTTATTTATTTTTCCTGCACATAAGAAGCTAAAACATTTTATTCTAATTTTTTCTAGAATTTTGTTTGGAATGTGTACTAGAGATATGCAGCATACTAGTATCCCCTCTAAAATAGATTTCACTAATGTTAGTCTACCTCCTTTAGAGAACCATCTATAACTTGAATTTAACCATGTCCTCTCAATTTTCTCATACAACTAGTTCCAGTTTTTTAGCTAGTAATCATTGGGATTAAGATTGAACCCCAAGTATTGACACCATCGTTAAATGGGATAGGTGTGAAAACAAGAATTTGAGCAAGCTACTTTCTTCTTCTTCTTCCAATCTATTGAAGAGGATTGATGATTTGAGTACATTAACTTCCACCTTTGTTGCTTTGCAATAAAGGCCAAGAATCTCTTTATATTTTTTGGCTTCACTAACTATTTCCAAACCAAATAGCATAACATCATCAACGAATAATATATGAGATAAGGATAGATATCCCCCCATTACAATTCCTTTGATCTCTACCTCTCTTTTAATTGTTGTAATCCTTCTACTTAAACCCTTGGCTATGAATAGGAATAAGAAGGGGGACATTGGGCACCCCTGCTCAAGTCCTCTCATAGCAATTTTTTTTTATGGGGATCTATTTATCAAAACTGTAAAAGATGATGAGGCCAAGCAACCCATTATCTGATTAGCCATCAAATTGCTTATCCCTATTTGAATAATTAAGATGCTCATATATAGCTAGCACACTTTATCATGCACCTTTTCCAACTCTATCTATATGATTGAAGTTGGAAATTTTTAAACTTTTATTGTATGCATGACTGGCCATGTTGATCCCACTACACCATTGATTTTCCTATTGATGAGAAACCTAAATTGTTCTGCAGATATAAAACTTGAAAATAATATTTTTTAATACGTTTGCTAGGATCTTTGAAATAATTTTGTAAGTATAATTACATAAGAAAATTGGCCCAAAGTCATCATAAATCTCAGGAGCATTCTTTTTAGGGATTAATACAATAAAGGTTACATTAAATTCCCCAATCACTTTTTTGGATACTCTAGACTCCTTTATTACCCTTAATAGTTCTTCCTCTAATAATTCATAAAACCACAATAAAATTTTATTGTCCATCCATTAGGCCCATGGATTTTTCCTTCTTAAAGGAATATAAAACTTATTTGAGTTCCTCTTAGTAGTCTTTGCTCCCAATTCTGTATTTTGTTGGTCTTCTGGCATTCTTGGAAAGAAAGATGTCATTTTTAATATTTATGTTATATTGGCCCCAGGTGGTTTATGAAATAGAGATCTAAAGTATTTTATGCTTTATACTACCAATTCTAATATTTTTCTAGCCATTGTACCCTCTTGCTTCCTTGTCTCCCAAATAGTATTTATATTCTTCTAATGTTTAGCATAGTTCTAGAAGAATTTAGTGCTTTTGTCACCTTCAACTAGCCAAATAACTCTACTTTTCAACCTCCTTGATATCCCTTCTTTCTCTAGGAGCTTCCTTTTGACACATTCTAACTTCTTTAGGTTCAAGTTTTCTTCCTCGCTAAATAAAAACATATATTTGATTTGTTCTCAATTTCGATTGACTCCCTTTGATTTTATCTAGCTTTGTTCCTTTCCCATTATACTACTACTTTCTTGACTTTCTTCAAATTCTTACCAAACTAGAACATGTCTAATTGACCTAAATTTGGGACATACTTCCTCCAATTCTTTACTACCAAGTCTTCGAAGACTTCTTCTTCTATCCATGAATGATTGAAATTGAAGGGACTAGGTAGTTTTTGGTCTTCCCTTCCTAATCAAAGAAGGATAGGCAAATATCCCACAAACCCACCTTCCCCAACCCATGATTTCATTATTTCTTAATCCTCTAGGACTTTCTTTGCCACCATAAACCTTTATGGCATCTCAGATACCCCCTCACTTCCACCACTAAAGTTCCTTCTTGTATGGATAATTTGAATTGATTCCACATCAAAAATACATATATCCTCAAAGCGATGCAGAAAGTAATCTTCTAACTGGGATCTTGTTTGGCACTTCTCCCCCACACCTCTCCTAATATCTTTGTCAGATCTAGGTCACCTCCTATTATCACATTGTCAATTTTTTTCTCATCCTTGGGTTTTGATATTTTAAAAATAGGTTTTCCTTTCTCCATAAGGACCATATAGGTTGATTATATTAATCACCTTTTCGAGTACTTTAGACCCAAATTTAGTCTGAATACCTACATTTAACATAAATAAAGAGACAAGTTGTAGGGAATCCTTTCATCCTATAATTAATCCCCCTAATTATCGTCTGAGTCTAATGTACCAAATGACAAATATTTTAAACAATAGGCCAAAATTGAAATAATTTTATTCCCCTCGCACATAGTCCTTGTAAAATTTTCTGAACCCCAACCCAGTTTCAATTCTCAATGAGTTTACTCATAGTTTAATGCCCAACCCACATTGCATATTCAACTGCAAATTAATTAGCATAAACACAAAATCATAACTAGAAACACCTGAAGTCATTTACAGCAATGTAGAACAGAAATAAAATCTCACACCAAGAAAATTAGACACAAGAAGTTTTGGTCAAAATAGACCCTAAAAAAAAACACAAGGGGAAAAGCCAGTGAGAGAGGGGCTTTTTATTATTTTCAAAGCTCGGAGAAATATAGTCTTTAACAGCAAAAAAATCTTCAGCAAAACACACAAACTTATCTCAAGACTTCTGCCTAGAAAGTTCATCAAGAACAGATCCACAGTTCCTTGAAAATCGTGCCCAAAAATTCAGAACTGAACTTCCCTCCTTTTTTGTGCCTCTAGTTGTATGAACTGTACAAATTCTTTCTCAAAAATCCATGCCAAGTTGTTGTATCTACTTTTGTGTCAATATTGTTATACAACAGCCTTGAAATATGTGCCAATCTGCCCCAAAAATCATGTTGTACAGCCTCCTCGAATTCTGTGCATACAAATTGTTGTACAACCTCACAAAATTTCATATTATACAACCTCTTTAATGTTGAATATTGTTCCTTGATTTGCATTCCTTCTCTTGCATTGGAATGCATGCCCTTAGTAGCAAAACTCCCCTTTCTTTCTCTGCTTGACTCTCTCTCTCTCTCTTTCACTCTCTAAATGCACATGAAGAATGCGAAAAGGGGTTGTGCCCTCTTTCCCTAGATTGACTCATCAGGGTAAGTGAAGAGTCACATGATCCAATCGTGGAGATTAGATATTGGGCCATTCAAATCAGTGGTTGTGATTTAATGTATTTTAAGCTAGCCACTTCACTATTATTCTCAAAGTCACTTTTAACTTTATTTCTCATAAATTTAATGTACTACGGACCACATTGGACACTTTCTCACATGTTAGCCTCCTAGGTGATGTGAGAACCACTTGTCCAAGGTACACTTTTTAACACTCCCTCTTACCGAAGAAAGTGTTCATCACCACTCCCAACATATCTCTGAAGGGTACAAACTTTCCTCTTCCCAAAGTCTTAGTGAGGATGTCTGCTACCTGCTCATTAGTGGATATAAATTGAAGCTCAACTACCCCTCTCTAAACATAGTCCCAGATGAAGTGATATCTAATCTCGATGTGTTTAGACTTGTCATGAAAAACTGGATTCTCATAGAGTTTTATGCAACTCTGATTGTCACAGTAAATCACTGTGGGCCTCAACTACACACCAAATATCCCAACCAACAACTTGTGAATCCATGTGGCCTCACAATTGGCCTGACTGGTTGCCATATACGTAGCCTCAGCATAACTCAAAGCCACTAAATTTTGCTTCAAACTGAATCAAGACACAATTGTTGAGCCCAATCTGAAACAACACCCTGAAGTACTCTTCATGTCAACAACACATCCTTCCCAATCTAAGTCTGCGTAGCCAATTAATTTGACTCCATCCCCTCTCTCATGGTCCAAGACATAATACACCGTACTCTTAAGGTACCTGAGAACATGTTGTGTTTCCACCCAGTGCACTATGCAAGGCTCCACAACAAATTTATTGAGAGTGTGTTAAGCCCTAAACAGTGGCACATTACCCTTTAATTGAGGCATATTACATTAGTATTGTTATTTTATTTATGTCAGCTTGGGACCATTAGTTTTAATTGCACCTCCTAGTTTCCTATATATACCAAGGAGACCTTTTCATTTGGAATGATCTTGTATTTGTAAATTTATGTGGTGTATAAGGAGGTTGCCCCCTCGAAGAGGCTTATTATCTGAAATTATCTCTTTGTCAAGGTTTTGAGTACTTATTATGAGTCTTTTTTATGCTATTTTGATATGTGGTACTTAACATTTGGTATCAGATCTCAAGGTCTTGGGTTTTCGCTGCTGCATATGAGACACCTTGGAATTTTCACTATAACTTTTTTTCTACAACGTTTCAGAAGGAACCCCTAGGAGGATATTTAATAGATGGATCAAGGGATGTGGGGTTCAAATTCCAATGCCTGAGGCCTTATACTTTTAGAGATATAGCATGTGTAAGATATGGTTCTAGAATCATCCCGAATTTAATCATCGCGAAATTTTCACTACAAAAAATTTTCTGTGATGTTTAAGACCCTGAAACACATAGGCTATTCAGATAAATTATCAAGGTATCTGTGATAAAATTTTCAACTTCTGGGTTATCCTACTTTTGTAGATACACCCTTTGTAAGATAGGGTAGTTGACTAGTCATATTAACTAGTCTCAAACAAGTGTTCCGGGTAAAAAAGTGATATATTCTTCACTGAGCATCCAAATTATGTGAGACTAGTTGCATTGGATAGTGGACATTCTGTAGTATTTCTGGTGCAAATTTTAGAATCAAATATCAGATATTGTGCTCTTGGCACACTTTACAAGTACGCTCTCCTGGAAGGGACAAAAATCAGCAAGGTGTTGAGAAGTTACCATAACTTCCACTTGGAACATCCAATTTTGATCAGACCTATGGCATTGCAGAGAAGATGTATCATAGAACTACAGAACAAAATTTTCAGACCCAAAAGGACTAAAATTTTGAAGATACAATAGAAGAAAGATTGTCTAGCAGAACCACCTCAAAATCAAGGTTTAAAAGTGATACTTGGCCAACATGCCACCAAAAAAGGGAACTTCTACGCCAAATAAGCCTTCAGAGAGTCCTACTTGGACTCTTTATGAAGGTAAAGAAATGCGCAGGGACATAAATGATTTACAAAATAAGATAGTAACAAAATATGAACTACAAGGGATGATGGATTCAACTAAAGCTAAGTTGGAGGAAATAATGGATACTAAGATGGATGGTTTAAAAAGGGAGATCATGGAAGGATTGAAAAATTTACTAATAGAGAGGCCACCTGAAAGTGAAAATGTATCTCATGAAATTCATGATGAGGACACAAGGAAGATGAATAAAGACTAGAGAAACTCCAACTTTGGGTTGAAGACCAACCACTTTCCTAAGATTGATATGAGAAAGTTTGTGGCAACGATCCAATCACATGGATACTTCAGATGGAGCAGTTTTTTGATATACATGATGTGTCACACACACAAAATGTATGAATTTCTTCTTTATATTTAGAACCCAATCAATTTGTGTGGTGTCGATGGCTTTGTTCTCACAAGTCACTTGTCACTTGGACAATTTTCACGGAAGAAATGATAGCACACTATAAGGAGACAAGGAGCAATACCTTCTTTATCCAATTTATAAATCTCAAGCAAAAGGGTTCAGTTGTGGAGCACATTGAGAACTTCCAAAGATTGAATATAAAGGTCATGGATATTCCAGATGAGCACTTGATTGATGTATTCATAGGAACTTTAAAGGATAACATTCAACATGAGGTTCACCTTTGGAAACCCAAATCATTGGAGAATGCGTTCAGGGTGGCGAGAAATGTTGAAAGTAAAAATATGGCTATGGATACTAGAAGGACCACTCCTAACATCTATCGAGAGAATAATGTTCCTTCTTCTAAAACACCTCAACCTACAAGGTTGACACCTCAACAATTGGAGGAAAGAAGTAAAGAAAAGGTTTATGCTGGTGGCAGCCAAGTCTGATACTTGGACATAAGTGTGGTAGAGAGATTATTCTACATAGATTGTAAAGAGGAAAAAAGAACAAAGACCATCTCAAGATGAAAATGTAGAAAGAATTTCTTGAAGAGTTGACTCCACGATATCATGTAATGCATTAGCTAGATTACCACTCCTCAAACCCTTAATATCAAAGGATGTATCAAACATAAAAAGGTAATAGTCTGATACATTTTGGTGGTACTCATATATTTCGTCTGTATAGAGTGTAGCTCTCAGATTGCTTTATATATCTAAGCGTGAGTTTCCAAGTAATGGTTTGCAAATGGAGGAACTATATCAATCCCACTCCCGGAAAATTCCATCGGATCAATACTATGGGAGAATATGTAATGAATAGTCAATAGTTGTTATACCCATGGGTGGTGTGATGTCGTGGGGTCAATAGTTACAATCATTAGGAACAATAATTTTTAATTTTCAAGAACTTTCATGAAATTTTCAATGGAAGGAAAGGAAATTGAGTTAAGGGGTATCTTATTGAGAAACCTAGTAGGGTGATAATCTCTAATGGAATGACAGAATTATTGAAAAAATGGGCATCGGGGGTGTAATTGTACAACTATGCTCACTAGATGTTCAAACATCAACCATCTAATCCCTAGATCTCTAAGGGATCATTGATAAACTTCCAAAGTATTTGAAGATATGCCGAAAGGTCTTCCCCTCACTCAAAATCATGATCATGGTATTCACCTAATTCATGTGAGTGCTCCTCCTAACATCAGGTATGAATACCCTTATGCCCGAGAAGAGTGAAATTGGTATGGTTGAAGAAATGTTAGAAGTTAGCATTATTAGACCTAGCCAAAGTTCTTTTCTGCCTTAGGTGGTAATGGTACTCAAAAAGAGGGCTCATGGCATGTGTCAGTTATAGAGAGCTCAACAAGATCACTATTAAAGATAAGTTTCCATTCTAGTCATTGATGAATTTTTATATGAACTACATGGGCTTGTCTCTGCCCATGAAAGTTGGATCTTACGTTAGAGGGGTATCATCATATTAGAATAGAGGATTGCTTGAATATCTAAACATGACATTACGAACTCACTTGGCTGACCATTATGAATTTTGGTCATGCCTTTTTGGCTTCGGTGCACCTTCCACACATTCCAAGGGTTGATGAATTCCATTTTCAAGCCTTCCTTGAAAATTTGTGTTGGTATTTTTTGATGATATACTAATCTATACAAGTCTTGGGAGGATCATGTTAGAGCATGTTGACAAGGTGCTACAACTACTAAAGAACGTAACTATGCCAAACCATCAAATGTTTCTTTGGGGTAAAAGGAAGTAGAGTATTTGGGTCATAGTGTATCTCATGAAGGTGTCAGGTAGACCCTAACAAGTTAAGGCCATGATGCATGCAGTTCAAAAAGCTGTGAAGAATCTTAGAGGATTTTGGAGTTTGACAGGTTACCACCGCAAGTTTATTCCGGAACTATGGGACAACATTTGACATTAACTAAGAAGGATGCATTTTTCATGGACTCAGAAGTGTTAGGTAGCTAGAGAGGTAGTGGGGGGCAAGGGCCCATGGTGATAATAGTGGAGGGTCATTCAATGTAAGGTGGGTGGGTCCACTATATTGATAAATAAGACCCACTATGGTAGTTAGATATAATAAATGTAAGAGGACTTCTTGAAGGTTCTGCTTCTGAAGATTCCTCCTCTCTACTAAAATATTCTTAGGTGATGGTAGCACTATATAAAGGAGTTCAAGCAATGTAATGGGACATGAAGAGAATTATTGTATTGTGACTAGTAGCTCAATGGGAGGATACCCCCCTCGAAGAAGCAGTGAACATAGGAGGATCCCTTCCATCATAGGATCAACGGATGGAGTTCCCCTACCTCGGTTGATAATAATAAAGTGTGGCTTTCTATATTATACGTGGATCTATTGTGTATTCAATATTATTGGTGATTATATTTGTAGATTGTGGATCTATTGTGTATTCAGTATTTGTGGTGATTATATTTGTAGATCTATTCAGTTTCTTAACAATTCGTATCAGAGCACTTTCGTTGGCCAAAGAAGGGAAGAAGTTTTGTTTTTTTTGCAGAATTTTTCTAGGGAAGAAAAACAGAGCGACGCACTTCAGGTTAAGATATTAAGCTTTATGAGATGAATTTGAGAAGAAAAAAAATGGGTATTTGAATTCCTCTCGGAAAAATACCCAATTTCAAAAAAAAAAAAATAGTCGAAACGGAGTCTGGGAAGTAAAGTTATAAGCATTTTACATTCAGCAATTTTTCAGGGTTATTCTGGTAAAAGCCACGATTTTCTGCAATAATTTATTGTTCTATTTTTGGGGGGTTTTTTCTTGACGGCGACGAGAATGCAGATTTCATAACTTTTCATAGGGTGCTCATATTTCTACTAGATTAGTGCCATTGGATAAATCATTTTAAGAGTTTTCTTTTGGTATATTATATGTGGTGTTTCCAACGGATATGCACTCTCAACTAAGGGAAATTCTACACGTGATTGAAGCAATCAAAACAGATATGAATGACCACCTACAAGGCATCATAGATAGTCATCACAATAGTCAATGGTCATTGGCTCTCCTTCAAGAGAGATATCTTATGGCAGACATCATGAATGAATATCATCAAGAAGTGTATGTTTGGTATGATTTGGAGGATGATTGTGATGATTGGTATATGGATAGTTGTCATTTCTGGGATGACAACCACTTCCATATTTTATTTGATGACTCTAATCCACCTTCGGTAGAGAACATCAATGTGACACATCAGGATCTAGTTATGATTACTGGTGTCCAGTCTGCATATTCTACAACAATATTGTTTTGTCCAGATTCAGCTTTGACCCTTTCCCACTATGTGGATGGATATTCTTAGTTAGATCTACATGATTGGTGTGAGTATTGGGAGCATCATTTTTCGTTGGTTGTTGGGTGTCGTTATTTTCCATGTGGAGTTCACATGAGAAATTGGACACGGGACCCTGGTTTACAATGGCAGTTGGACTATTTCAACATGGTGGCTTCCATTTCTCAATGGGACCATGGTTCTCTAGTCTACTTCAGCACTATGGTCCACACTTATCCATGGGACCCTGGTATATGGTTGTACATCAAGCGTTGAGGACAACGCTTACATAAGGGGAATAAAATGTTAGGTAGCTAGAGAGGTAGTGCAGGGGGGGAAAAGGGCCCATAGTGATAATAGTGGAGGTCATTCAATGTAAGGTGGACAAGGTCCACTATATTATTAAATAAGGCCCACTATGGTAGTTAGATATAATCAATGTAAGAGGACTTCTTAGAAAGTTCTACTTCTAGAAGATTCCTCCTCTAGAATATTCTTAGGTGATGGTAGCACTATATAAAGGGGTTCAAGCAATGTAATGGGACATGAAGAGAATTATTGTATTGTGAGTTGTAGCTCAATAGGAGGATGACCCTTGAAGAGGCAAGTGAACAGGAGAGGATCCCTTCCATAATAGGATCCATTAGATGGTGTTTCCCTACCTCAAGGGTTTGATACTAATAAAGTGTGGTTTCTCCTATATTTCTCTGTGGATCTATTGTGTATTCAATATTTGTGGTGATTATATTTGTAGATCTATTCAGGTTCTTAACACAGAGGCAACTCAAGATTTTGAACAACTTAAACAGGTGATGTGCAAAGCTCTTGTCTTGACCACACCAGACTTCACAAAAACCTTTATTGTGGAATGCAATGCCTCGGGAAATGGCATTGGTGTTGTTATAATGCAAGAAGGAAGGCCCCTTGCTTTTGAAAGTTGACCACTCAAGGGAAAGGACTTACAAAAACCCATTTATGAGAAGGAAATGATGGTAATACTACATGCATTGAAGAAATGGTGCCCTTACCTAATAGGTAGGCACTTCAAGGTCAAAACATATCATGATAGTCTTAAATACTTCTTGGAACAAAGACTATCTTCAAAAGAACAGCAAAAACGGGTGACCAAGATGTTGGGTTATGATTTTGAAATCATATACAAAAAAGGGAAGCAAAATGTTGTGGCAAATGCACTCTCAAGAAAGGATGAAGATGTTGAGGCCTTTCTCTGTGCTATCTCTATCATCCAACCTGATTGGATAATAGAAGGGAGGGATGAATGGAAGAATGACGAAAACGTGTGGACTCTCGTTCAAAGGTTGCAGCGGGATTCTGGTGCATCAGATACATTATATGGAAAAATGATTCACTATGGTACAAAGATCGCTTATATTTATGTAAGAGCTCCCAACTCAAACAAAAGGTACTCTTGGAATTGCACACCTCTCCGGTAGGAGGGAACTCAGGATTTTTGAAAACGTATCGTAGGGTCAAGAATGATTATTTTTGGGATGGCCTTAAAACTGATGTTCAAAGGTTTGTGGCAGAATGTTTCGTCTGCCAACAAAATAAGGTGGAAACAATTAAGACCCCAGGTCTTTTACAACCATTAACCATCCCAAGTCAGTGTTGGGAGGAGGTTTCCATGGATTTCATCATAGGGACCGAAGTCTGAAGGAAAGATTGTCATCATGTTGATTGTTGATAGACTGACCAAGTACACACACTTTTGTGCACTCCCTCATCCTTTTAAAGCTAGTACAGTTGCCACCACATTCATGGAGACGGTTCAAAAGCTACATGGAAGCCCAAATATTATTGTAAGTGACAGATATCCCATCTTCACTGGACATTTTTGGACACAATTATTTTCTTGTTTGGGTACTCAATTGGCTCATATCTTATCTTATCATCCTCAATCTGATGGACAAACCGAGATATTGAACAAATTTCTGTAAGGCTACCTTCGTTGCTTTGTCTCTGATAAACAAACACAATGGTTCAAGTGGTTCCCATTGGAAGAATGGTGGTATAACACTTCCTTTCATACTGCAACAAAAATGACACCATTTATGGCACTCTATGGATATCACCCACCTTCCATCACCTCTTATCTAAAAGATAAATCTAAGGTTCAAGACGTGGAAGATCACATCGAGCATCAAAAACAAGTTCTCCAACTATTAAAAGACAACTTGAACCTGGCACAAAATCGCATGAAACAACAAGCAGATCAACATCGTAGTGAAAGAAGTTTTGAAGTAGCGGATTGGGTATTTTTAAGACTACAACCATACAAATAGATGTCCCTCAAGTAAGCTAAGAAGGATAATAAATTATCACCAAAGTAATATGTCCCTTATAAGGTGTTGCAAAAGATTGGTACTATGGCATACAAATTGGAGTTGTCTGCATCTTTGCGAGTACACCCAGTTTTCCATGTTTCATGCTTAAAGAAGGTTATAGGTGAAAAGATCTCAGTTCAAACTATATTTCCAGAACTTGACAAGGAAGGGAAATTCATATTGGAGCCTGAAGCTATCATTGACACAAGAATTTGTCAGTTGAGGAATAGATCCATTTCAGAGTATCTCATTAAGTGAGAGAAACTACCTGTTAAAGATTACACTTGGGAAGATGAGTCTTTTATACAAAAGCATCCATAATTACTCAATCATTGCGGACAACACTTTTGTGAAGGGGAGGGGCATGTTAAGCCCTAAATAGTGGCACAGTATCCCTTAATTGGGGCATATTACATTAGTATTGTTATTTTATTTCTGTTAGCTTGGGTCCATTAGTTGTAATTGTACCTCCTAGTCTTCTATATATACCAAGGAGACCTTTTCATTTGGAATGATCTTGTATTTGTAAATTTATGTGGTGTATAAGGAGGTTTCCCCCTCGAAGAGGCTTATTATTTGAAATTATCTCTTTGTCAAGGCGTTGAGTAATTATTTTGAGCTTTTTATGCTATTTTGATCTTTAATTCTTAACAAAGTGTTGACAACAAAACAAATATATGGTTTGGTTTTGACCAATTGCATCGATGAGCCTATCAACTGATGATAAATCATGGGATCAACCAACTCTGAATCAAAACCATTGAGCTTCTTCGAGTTGGTAAATCATGGGTGTGGACATGGAGCTACAATCCTCCATCTGAAATATCCTCAGAATACCAACAACGTACTTTCCCTGTCCCAGAAAGATGTGTCACAGCTCCTGCCAAACCTCTAATCCCAGGAAATAATGCATCAATCCAATGTATTTAATATCAAACTCTAAGACAAGAGTATGTTGGCAACCATCTATGAGTCTTTTTTCCATGTAATGAAAATATCATCAACATATAGCACAAGAAAAATAGGATCATCACCAACCACAATGTAGTAGAGGTTGGGATCTGCCTCGCTCTTCTCGAAACCCATATGCTACAAGTATGTGTCAATCCTCGAATACCAAGCTCTAGGAGCTTGCTTCAGTCCATATAGTGCCATCTTCAATCTACATGCATGAGAATATCTCCCATGCACCTCAAATCCTTGTGGATTCTCAATGTACACCTCCTCCTATATGAGACTATTCAGAAATGCAGTCTTCACATCCATTTGATGAAACTTCCAATCCATCTCTATTGCAATGGATATTATTGCCCTGGTCAAGTTATATCTAGAAACCAGAGCAAAGGTCTCATCATAATCAACTCCCTCTATCTATGAGAACCCTCGAGCCACAAACCGAGCCTTGTACTTCTCAATTCTACCATTTGTAGCATGCTTGATTTTATAAGCCACCTGGAAGTCACCGCTAATCTCCCCTTAGGACTCGAAATCACCTCCCATACATCATTCTTCATGATGGGATTGTTTTCTTCCACCATGGCATCCTTTAGACCTGATGATATGTTGCCTCATCAAAAGTGGAAGGCTCAGACTTATTGATGTTGCTCATCATAGTTAAATAGCTACAAAATCTCTCTGGAGGTTTACTCTCCCTCACAACCTTCTTGGGATTCCCCACAGATCCCTGAGCTTCCTTTAAATTGTCTTGAAGCCATTTTGGCTTCCTCTTCTCTAAAGTAGCATCTTGTGGAGGGGAATCCTCCTCCTCCTCAATCCCACCACCTGAATACTGAGCACCTAAATAATATGATCATGTGGTCATATGAGAACCAGTAGACTGAGAAATTGTACCCTGTGAACTGTTAATCTAAGGACTAGTGATCTATGACACTGTCACCTGTGAACCAGTAGTCCCTGGAACTGGTGTTCATGAACTCAATGGAAATGTACTTTGTGATGGAATCACCTAAATATAAAGAGCATGTTGCTCCCCTAGTCAACTTCTCGTGACCTCCTAAAGGCTCTATCCTCCTCAAATCTCACATCCCCTCATATAACTATTTTCCTCGAAAAGGGGATGTATATGCGGAAATCCTTTGAGGTCTCACTATACCCAACAAAAATTCCCTTTTTTGTCGTGGGTTGTAGCTTTGTTGTCTTCTTAGAAGGGACATGTTAATATGTTAGGCACCCAAAGATCCTGAAGTGCCCAACCTCAGGCTTCTTCCCAGAGAAAGCCTCCTTAGGAGTCTTGTTCTCCGAAACTCTATGTGGACTCCTTTTCTGCAAATAAATTGCAGTGTTCCATGCCTTAGCCCAAAGAAAGAGTGGTAGCACCTAATCATGTAACATGGCTCTTGCAACCCCAACTATGTCCCTATTCTTCCTCTCAACAACCCCATATTGTTGTGGGTTGTAAGGAACTGTCAATTCTCTCTTAATGCCTTCTCTTGCACAAACGTCATTGAATTCATTGGAGGTATACTCACACCCATTATCTGATCTCAACACTTTGATTTTCTTCCCAGATTGATTCTCCACAAGAGCTTTGAACTCCTGGAGTTACTGGAAGACCTATCCTTTGGTCTTCATGAAGAAAATCCAAGACTTCATGGAGAATTCATTAATGAAAGTGACATAATACACAAATCCACTCAAAGATATAGAAGACATAGGATCGCATACATCATAATGAATCGGATCAAGAATACTTGCTACTCTGCTATCACTACTTAGAAAAGCAGTCTTTGTGTACTTTCTTGATGCACACCCTTTGAACACATCTTGGTGCTATGTACTGAACTCTGGTACTCCGGTAACAATCTCTCTCAATGTCCCCAGATCCCCATGATGCAAATGGGACATCCTTCTATGTCATAGCTCACAAAGGTCATTGTTGTTGGTATTGTGTATCAATGCTCTAGTTGGCTAAAACATGAGCTTGTATAGCTTCTCATGTTGAATCCCAATCACTTTGGCAAAAGTGATATTGGATCCCTTAGGATAGAAAAGCACATGTCCATCACAGAACACGAACTCATATCCCATATCCTCAAAAGTGGGAACTGATATCAAGTTATTCTTCAAGCCCGGAACATATAGGACATCTCTCACCAACATGGGAGGTAGGGACTCCCTCTGAAAGGATATTATCCCACTACCAACTGCCTTGACCACTCATTCATCTCCAAGCACCACCTCAAGATCCCTAATCTTTGTAAGATCTTTGAAATACTCACGAACACCTATAATATGGCAGGAGGCTACGTTATCAATGTACCAAATATTTGTGGATGTTGCTTTAGATGAAAGACACACCAACAATGAATACTCCTTAATGAACCTGTGGGAAAACCCCTCCACATCTATTGAAACTACAATCTGCTTCTTCTTCTTATTAGGACAATGTCTAGCATAGAGCCCAAACTTATGACATGCAAAGCACTTGACTTTTCTCATATCATTCTTCCCTTCACCCTTTGTCTTGTTCCAACCCTTGGAACCCTTGTTCGACTTCTTCTTGCCTTAGTTGCAAGTGTCATATTCTCCTCATCATCACCATTGGATGAACTTCCATGTACATATCCTCTTCAAGTTTCCTCCTTAATGAAGTCATCCCAAAGATGATCCCACTTGGGAATATTTTCCTTTGCAAAATGCTCTCAACAAAGACAGGCCATTATTTGGTCACCCCATTCAAAGAAGTCCTCCCAAGTTCATTGTCAGCAACAACCTCCCCAATAGTACTAAGTCCATCCCTTACTTGAGTTATTTTGGTAAGATAGGTGGAAACATTTTCAATCTTGGTCATTTTAATTCTCTTTAGTTTTTCCCTCAATACCATTTTCCAGTTTTCATTGGAAATCTGGTAAAGTTTGGTTAAGGAATCCCACATCCCATAGGCATTGGATTTCCATGTCACATGAGGAAGCACATGGTCCTTTATTGCATGAAGGATGAATATTTTACCCTTAATATTCTTATTAGTGTAAGCGGCCAAAAGAATAACATCTGTAGGCACTGTCATAGGATTCGTTTGTGTGTTCTCCAAGAATTATTAGTCAAAATAGACCCTAGAAAAAAATGCAAGGGGAAAACCAGTGAGAGAGGGGCTTTTTTTTATTTTCTAAGCTCAGAAAAATATAGTCTTTTACAGTAGAAAAATTTTCAGCAAAACACACAAACTTATCTCAAGACTTGTGCCTAGAAACTTCCTCGAAAACAAAGCCATAGTTCCTTGAAAATAATGCCTAGAAATTCAGAACTGAACTTCCCTCATTTTGTGTGCCTCTAGTTGTATGAACTATATGGATTCTTGCTCATAAATTCATGCCAATATGTTGTCTCGATTTCTATGTCAATATTTTTGTACGATAGCATTGGAATACGTGCCAATATGCCCCAAAAATCATGTTGTACGGCCTTCTCGAATTCTATGCATACAAACTATTGTACAGCCTCACAAAATTTCATATTGTACGGCCTCTTTAATGTTGAAGATTGTTCCTCGGTTTCCATGTCTTCTCTTGCATTGGAATGTGTTCCCTTAGTAGAAAAATTCCCCTTTGTTTATCTGCTCAACTCTCTCGCTCTCTCTTTCACTCTCCAAATGAACATGAAGATGCCAAATGGGGTTGTGCCCTCTTTCCCTAGATTGACTCATGAGGGTAAGTGAAGAGTCACATGATCCAATGGTGGAGATTAGATCTTGGGCCATTGAGATCAATGGAGGTGATTTAATGTCTTTTAAGTCACCCACTTCATTAATATTCTCAAAGTCACTTTTAACTTTAATTCTCATAAATTTAATTTACTAGGGACCACATTGGACACTTTTTCACATGTTAGGTACCTAGGTGATGTGAGAACCACTTGTCCAAGGTACACTTTTTAACACTCCCTTGTAGAAAAATAATGTCCAACTTGTAATTATTGAGTCGACATTTTTAGGCTAGCTTTTTATGCGCACCATGTGCCCCTATCACATTATGGAGACAAAATAATCAAGGATGCACCTTGTTTGAGGTCAATCTCACTCTAAGGGCAAATTTTATGGTCATGTGTTCACCTTCCTTGATTTCATTTTTTATTCTTTTTTTGGCTAGGGAAAAAAAAAATCTCCCTATCAATCAAGAGATACACGAGTGTAGTGTTAGGCCTCCCTCAATGCCTATTTCCTCGATCTAGGAAGAATCCTTCCTAGGTTTGACCTTTTATCTCGATTAGATATTTCTTTCTTTCCCCGTAATTAAGTCCCCCTTTGAGAAAACAAATCAATAGCTTGGTTTTGGACCCTAGTACCCCGAGGCTCTTGAGGTAAGGATTCCAACCTACGGATTTCTTCTACTTCTAAAGGATTGATTTTCATAGAAATCCTTGGTACCTTCTCCAAATGTTGAGAATTGAGGAAGGAGTCTTTTAGAAGAAATTATTTTTCCTTTTTTGAATTTGAACATGACAAAAGTTCTTAGTTTAAGGGAAGCATACATCTTTTTGAAAACCTAGCTGGGGAAGTTTTTGTGTCTTTTTCTTCTAACGAATCCAAGTCCTTTTCTTCTTTCTGGCTAAAGGAAGTAGCATTGTAAACCTCTTCTTATGATGGATCATCTTTCCTTTCTAAATATTTTTCTATGTTGTTTATAACTTTTCGGACCATCATAGCTACAGAATCCACAGTGAATCCACATATCCCTCTTTTATCTCTTCATTGATCATTTTATTTAGGGATTTTGTTTGATCTTGCAGTATTTGAGATCTTTTCTTCCATATACACCTTTGATCCTTCCTAGGAAATTTTTTCCATACATGGCCTACCCCATGATATCTTAAACACCTAAAATGTAGCTTCCAATCATCCAAATTTTGGTTTAATTTCCATGGCCCCCATGCGATGTCCATCTGACAACCCCTCCCTTAGATCTATTTCAACTAGAATCTTGACATTCTTTCTATTAATTTTGGATTGAAATTTATGATCATATTCTATGAAGTTACCTAACCCATCCCCAAACATCTTCAGGATTTTATTATTTTAGAGATCCATAGGAAGACCTAGTAGAATAAACTGCATCATTTGCTTAAAAGTCATTCTATTATAGGATCAAAACCTAACCTCCATTGCTTTGATCTAAAGGATGGAAGGTCCCCAATACCACTTCTTTGCCATTATTCTCTCCAAATTGATAGAAATATTAAATTTGATGAAATCCAACCACAAATCAATGTATGGAATTCTAATATGTACGAGAACAAACCCTTCCAATTACTTTCCATCCATCCTACTAGCATTTCATGTGAATAAAATTCACCATGATTTTGTTTTTTAGTAGTCTTGGACAAAACTTTGACATCTTCCATTCCCACATCCTCACCTAAGACCATGCTCACCCTCTCCCTGTGTGGATCGATGCACTTCTTCTTCTTTTTGCTTCCATTGAATTTTGAGCTCAACTCCTTCCCTATCAGTTTATTTCTGCCTACCTCTCCTCCTATTAATTCTAATAAGGTTAAGTCTCCAAACCTTTTCCCTATCTCTATAAATGGGTCATGGACAGAGATTTTTCTAGCATAACATGATCTCTACTCTACAAAACCCTCCAAGCTTCAGCATGAATTCCATCAATGTGAGTTTCCCCCCATCAATCATTTCCTTTAGATCTCCTTCTTTGACATCTGATAGCTTGATTCTTTATCCCATCCTATCTTCCTTTTGGTATTGATAACTCAAAATTCCATTATTTTCAATTTAAGGCCCTACAGTTCCTCAAGATTTTGGATCTCCATCATAGGACAAGCCTTTACTGGGGTTTTATCATTAGTGATATCAATGTTTCATCCTTGGTTTAGTTTGATGTTAAAAATCCCTGGTTGTTGTCAGAAAAATCGGTCTATGTGGAAAATGGTTGATCTCCCTAGACTCAGAAACCAAGACTACAACAAAACAGGACAAAACATATAACTTTCCCTAGGTTTATGTAATCAAAAATACTATCTAGCAAGAGCTCATACCTTTTAATCGACAGTTGTCCTTGCTAATTGTAGTTTTTAGCTCCATTTTAAGACTTGTGTATGATAACCTGTAAGAAAACACAATCCAACAAGAGAGAAAGAAACAAAAGTATAACTTGATAAAACCTATGCAAATGATCAAGGAGAAATGCAACAAAGATAACCTAAAATGGATAGCATTTGTGGGAAAGAACATATATTGTTGTATTAATAATAATGGAAGATATTACAACAAGAGCCTTGATGTTATGAAGTCCCTCCCAATTATTTCTTGATCCAACGCACAACCTTTGCTTCTATGAGTTCTTACACCATAAGTTTGATACCAGTCCATCCAGGTCAAAAGTTACCTTCACAAAATAGAAGCTAAAGTCATGATTCACCACTATTCATGATTGATTGATTGATTTTTTTATTAGCTTTCTTCATGAGAGATGATTCCTTTATATATTTGAAATGGAAGGTATGAGAAGGTTAGGATGTGAGGTTAGGATCTCACCAACTCAAGAATACGAGTGAGATCCAAACCAATCAGAAGATAACTCATCCTCGAAGTTTCTATTCTAGAAACTTCTCGAATTTCTTATTTTTTCCTTCGTACTAACAGTGTCGCACCCTATGAACGAGCAACATGTGACATTGTCGTAGGCTACTTTGTTGCAACATGCGACATTCAATGATGTCGCAGGATCTAAAGGAATACAATGCGACACATTCATAAATTAGGGTTTTTAAAGGAAGTTTTCATAGTTTCATCTCTCTAAGAAATGTTTTTCTTCCATCTTCTTCAGGGATTAAGGCAATAATCCTTCGAATGAAAAAGGGTAAGTGTACATCATCAATGGCCATAATTGTGATGAAAATAATGTGTAATAGAATTCCCCCCAAAGTATGAACTTAGAAAAGGAGTGATAGCTAAAATAATTTGTCATCTAGGTGTTGAAACAAGGAACACATCGATCAGAAACCTGTCAACAAAAAACAAGGAGTTAGAGTACAATAATGTATATCATCACTGAGGTAGGAATTCCCATACTCAGAATACAAGTGACTCAAAGCATAAGTGTTGACATGAAAAGATCCATGTCAAATAATATAGTTCATGGCCACCAAGCATACATCGTGGATCCATGCCATTATGACTTAAATATGAACATAGCCACCAAAAATAAATTGTGGATCTATGTCATAAAGACTCAGATTTGAACATAGCCACGAGACATACATTGTGGATCTAAGGTCTTCATCTCTATCGTTACATAGTACAAATATAACCATGCAAATAAATATGTTGAAGATGAACATGGTAGAAACCATTTTATTACCGGTCAATGATGAAAATCATTAGCAGACACGAAAGGAACCACCAATAATGATGATGGCCCTTAAGGTACATAAGTAATTATATGGAGTGTGAATATATTATTTGATGTCAAACACCCATAGAATCATTTGAACGAAGGTCAATGATGAAAACCTATCATTGAAGGTGAGTAAACTTGTCATTGAGGCATGCAAGCTCCAAGGCACTGACGGGTTTCTAAACCAACTTCCTAGATAACTTGTTGAAGTCGATAGGAAGTGATTCATCGCAAAAGGGCCTTGATGTATCCCCCATCAACGACATAAAATAGTTACAAATATTTGACATAGATCGGAGCATATTTTGATCTAGGACTGACTCAAGGATGGCCAACAAGATAGAAGGCTTACGGATTGAAGAACTAGCCAACGTGATAGAAGGCTTGCCAAGTTGAACTTCTCTTGAACATATTGATGACATGACAATTGTCTTGACAACATTGAATCAAAAAGAGGATCACTGACCAAAGTGTAAACTTATAAAGGATTATGATCAACAAGAGACAAGTGTATTTCCTAACCTTGACACGAATGAAAGGATGTCATGTTCAAGAATGACTTGTTGCCATAGAATTAATACAAATTTAATACATATTCCCTTCCCAATTTTTCCCCCACCATTTTTGGCGAGTAACTCTTTATTTTTACACAAGCTTGAGGAGGATAACATATGCTTGTATTATAACCTCATCATTCAGAGTATTTTTAACAAACCATAGGAAGGAGTGGTTCGGTCCCATATGGGTTTTTCAATGTATGTTTTATGAGTCTAGAGAAAGTAAACCCGGTGGTTTTTCATGTTTAGGGAGTCTAAAAAACACTTAAATAGAACTCCAATTAATGTTTTCGTAAATTTAGTCTCCCAAGCCCAAAAAAGTATAAAATAATACCTAGGAGAAATCTTCTAGCCATGATCGACTAGAGTATTCGTTTTTCATAATTAATCATACTCGGCACGGAAAAGGGTTAAACTAATACTGAATAGATGCTCTTTCAAATCCTTTAATGATCATGAAAGGAAGCAAGTTCACTCAGCAATCTTTTTGTATTTAGAGAGTCTGAAAAGATCTTGAAGGAGAATCCAAAGAGTTCATTTTTCGTATAATTTTTACGAGTCTGAAAAAGTGATAAAAGTATACTCGGTAACCTATTCTCATGTATTAACGAGCATGAGAAAGAACAAAGACTAAGCTCGGTAACTTATTCTCATGTATTTACGAGCACGAGAAAGAACAAAGACTAAGCTCAATAACATGTTCTCATGTATTTATGAGCACAAGAAAGAACAAAGACTAAGCTCGGGATTGGTTTCATTTTTACACAAGCATGAAACAAAGTAGAACTATGCTTGTATAGGTTTCATTTTTTTTGTGAGCTTGAAACTAAAAACTAACTATGCTCAGAACTTCCCAATGTAATGTCCAAAGGTTTCGAGGTATACCCATGGGTGGTTGGTACTTTGTCCCCATCTTACAAAGCTAGTGGTTTAACTCCAACATGAGGTCCAGAGGCTGGAGGCATGCCCTACAAGCTTCATTTCATTTGCAAATATTATGTGGTCACCAATTTTTGTACCTCATTAGACTCCTTTACTAATAGGTAAATTTTCACCAAAGGAATAAAGAGGATCAACCGACATAGGCAGATGAAATGAAGGTTCGGTCACAAGATCTAGTAAAAAAATCGAATAAATCGGAGAGGGGGTGGAGGTCTATTGCAATGTTAACGATATTAAGATAGGTAAAGAACTATGTTCATGGCTGGTTGTTTCATTTT
>SNQJ01S0000023.1:128484-154974 GCA_010110895.2 Picea sitchensis
GATGTATATTGTAAAGGTGATGTATGGTCTAGGGCCAAGCGATGTAATATGTAAATGATGTATATTGAATATAATAAATAAAATGTATCACCAGTTGCAGATAGACATGGATGGAATTTTGGGGGCTTAGTTTCCACAAGAGTGGGAATGGGTCCAAGGGGGAGAGTTTACCCATGTCTATTAAACCCAAACCATTGTATTTCCAAACTATCCTTGTTATGAACCTTCCATTTTTTGATTGAATGTTTCTAAATCCAATCATTGAATTCACGTAAGAGGGTGGGTGTGAGAAGTCGGATCCCATCGTTATTGCGAGCATGGGGGTGGAGTACAATCAGCTTGGGGAAGAGTGTATAAAGAGAGGAAATTCACATGGGGAGAGGGGCGGAATTAGACAACCACGTTTTTCCATGGAGAGTAGTTTTTACATAGATATTTTTGGACAACAAAAGAGTTCAGAGTGTTGAAGCTTGAAGGCAACCATAATGGGCATGTATGGTAGTTGTTTGGAGATGTAATTTCATGAGAAGAGAGGATGTGGTCCTGTGAGTAATATTCTATTATGAATTTGGCAATAGAAGCAAAGTGTTTTGATGTTGTGAGAGTTCTTTTTGCAGTTGTAGAATTCCTGAGGTCCCAGCAGAGAGATTTATTGTCCAACATGTGTTGGAAGCCCTATAGGGGAGTGGAAAGGCCTAAGGGAATGTGAGAAGACACATATTTTAGAATTCAGTATTGGTTAGTTTTATTTTGTATTGTGGGGTACTTCCCTCTCCCTCTCACTTATATTATGATGTGAGGGGTGATTAAATTTAAATTTATTTTTACTAATTCATACCACTCCTTTCATTGCTTGACAGTCCCTCAGAGTACTATAAGATATTCCCTTTCACTTCTCCAGAGTCCCTCGGAAAACCCTTCCATGACCTTCAATTTTACAAATGCATTTTCCATACATCCATGCATCTATTCAATGTATCAAGCATATGTGTCAACATTCACAAATGTATGATTATCAATTGTATGATTTCATAGTTTATTTATGAACATTCACCCAATGCATCCTTCATTGAGTCAAAAACACCATAATTCAAACTCATGTTATTTACCAAGATAAGTCGGATAACTCAACCATAACCTTGACATACCAGCCAACCACCTCCTCGTTACATGTTTGATCATCTCGATACCTTTCTCTTCAACACAAACATAACACCAAGAATATACTCCTTTAGTGCTCTTCGGTGTTGTCAAATTTTTACAGTTTAGGACATCGATTACAAGCAGGGAGACTATTGGATACTTGTGTAGTGATATATCCTTTTCCAATTCCAATGCACTATGGCTTCACATGTGGTTATATCTCATGGAATTCAATCTCACATGGTACAGAATTCAATTTCACATGGTATACAAATTCATAACATGAGCGTAAATGCTCTTTCACTCTAGTTATTACCTATTAACTGGCTTAATCATGACATACTATCATATCCAAGTAATGAAAAGATTCTAGCATTATTTACTTATCCAAAGTTTCATTATTTTTCCATACTTCTATCCAAGTATCAATTCAAAACAATTGGATGTCATCACAAACATATCCATTAATATGTCCAAGCATAATTGAAGGAATTCTTACCCAATTCCTTTCATGTCACATGTTATATTAGCACAACCAATTCGTACTTGTATGGTTTGTTGAGCATACACTTATATTGGAGGGGGTGAATCAATATAAGACAATTTTTTACTTTTTAAAACATTAATCAAACATAAGAAAACAATCACATCTTAGATCTATTAACCACAGAACATGGAACATGAGATTTACGTGGAAACCCTTTCAGGAAAAAACCACAAAACTTCTCTTTGTAATTATTTGTAGGCACCAATATATTGTTACAAATATTTGTAGGCACCAACCTACTGGAGACATCAATCCCTATTGGTACAAATATTGGTAGGAACCAACCTACTCTTATAGATGTTCGTAAACACCAATCTACTCGAGACACCAATCCCCACCGCTAAGCACCAACTTAGAAAGAGACACCAATATATTTGTTTGAGCGACATAAACCTACTCTTACAAATCTTTGTAGACACCAATCTATCAGAGACATTAATCCCCACTACTAAGCACCAACTTAGCAAGAGTCACCAATCTATTTGTGTGAGATGCACCAAGCTTCACCGAGTTTCCTTGCTATTTTTTCCTTCACCAGGTCTGCTCACTAATTCGCCTTCACCAAGTCTACACACAACTTTTTCCTTTACTAGGTTTGACCAAAATTTGAATTTCCAAATGGTAACTTTCCCAAAGCTTGTTGTTTTGGACCTCTTCCCAAGAACGAACTTATACAACATGCCACGTATCTAATTTTGCAAATATGATTATGAAATTTTTACTTGAGGTACTTCTATATGTCTCCTCAATTCTCTAAAATTTTCATAGTCTGAAGACTCCCAAAAAAAGAAGTGATAGTGAAAATTCCAAACTCACCCGTTTGGAATTGATCTCAGGACCATTTAGAAACCCTAAATTCCATAGAGTATATCTCATAAAGTAAAATGAACCAACATCTAAAATTTGTATTTGAGGTACTTCTATATTTATCCGTTGTTCTGTAAAATTTCCACAGTCTGAAGAGTCCCAAAAAAAAAGTTATAGTGAAAATGCCAAACTGCCTGTTTGACACTGATTTCAGGAGCATTCGGGAACCTTAACTTCCACAAAACATATCTATGAAAGAATAGAAAACTAACATATTAAATTTTGATCACATGTACTCAAATATCTCTCCTCTGTCTCTGCAAAATTTCAAGGTCTGAAACATCCCAGAAAATAAGTTACAGTGAAAGTACCAAGTTGAATTGTTTGAAATTGATTTCAGGAGCATTTAGGAACCCCAAACTTCCCTCATGGCATGTCTATGAAATTATAGTGAACCGACATATAATTTTTTTACCACATGTACCCGGAGTTATCTCCTCCATCTCTGCAAAATTTCAAGGTCTGAAACGTCCCAAAAAATAATTTATAGTGAAAGTTCAAAGCTGGCATGTTTCAAACTGATTTCAAGAGCATTCAAGAACCCTAACTTCCACAGGGCATATCTCCAAAATTATAGCGAACCAACATCTGAAATTGTTTTCAGATGTACCCAGAGATATCTCTTTTGTCTCTTCAAAATTCTAGGGTCTGAAACGTCCTAGAACATAAGTTATCGCGAAAATTCCAAGCTGACTTAAAATTGATTTCACAACTATTCCCTTTTGGAATGATATTCAATCTTTGCTCATCCATTTTTCACATACACACGTTCTCTCAGTACTTTCTCTTTTTATACTTTTCCATAACCCATCATGAAGGGACATGTCCATTAGTTAAATAATTAATTCCCCTTTTTTATTTTACTTTTCCAAATACCATGGGAAAATACCCAAACCCATAGGTTTGAAACCACCATTTCACTTTTTACTTTTTCACATGCACCCCTTTTTTAGTATACTTGTAAACATATATATATATAAATCAATCTTGGCAATGTTGTGTCTATTGTAATTCCATAATATGACAATAATTACAACATTAATCCTTTAACATCAATGACAGAAATTACAACATGGTTGCCATTAACATCCCTAATGTTACTTGACCTAATGTTACTTGATTAGTTGATGTGATACAAGAACTCACATGATCCCCTCATCAACCTCTTAACAAGCATCCTCTTGTCCTTGTCCTTTACACAAGGTCATCTATCATGGGAAGCTACACCATCAACACCTTCAACCATTCCTAGCCATTCAACAATCAATGACCACATAAGTTATCATGTCATACTGAGTGCATGTTTAACAACAAACCTCTCTTAATCAATATGCAACAATCATACATAAATCATATTTCATAAATACGAGATCCTTTTCACAATGCTTGACCTTTGCATGCGGTAGCATCAAGTCTTCATTACGGATTTACACTCATTTCCATATACAAAACAATTCTACCTACAATGTGAACTTTTAATCAACCAAACAAATTGTGAGTGTCTATGCATATAATACTTTCATTACAACATTTACAACAACCCTTGAAATGATTCAAGAATTTTCAGGGGAGAGAGGATGGAGGCTGAAGGTGCAGGGTGAGCACCTCGGGTTTTATGCGTGAGTAGATCATGGCTCCTTGTTAGGCAGAGAATTCACATAGGACATAGTATTGTTGGTAGTCTTCATTCCAGAGATGACAAAACCCAAGCCAGGCCCGGATTATGAGGACAATGGGTCAAGATCAACTAAAAATTCCTTCAAAGACATTGTTAAAGGGAATTTCGAATGAAGGGGAGAAGATGTGGAAATGTGTTGGGTCGGTGAAGGGAAAACAGAGGCCCAGACCAAGGATGAAAAATAGGGAGGTCGAGACAAACAAAAAAAGTGACTGCAAAAAGGTTGCCTGGCCAAGGCAAGTGGTAATCCTAAGTATGAGGTCACATTGACATGCACTGGGAACTACATTCAATGGATGAAGGATAACACCCTTATAGGGAAGTTTATGGGAATTTGTCCCTCAAAGAAAGCTTTACAACTTTGGATGAAGTCTAGATGGAAAGTGAAGGGTCAAAAGGTCTCTTCACAGTTGTCTTCATGGAGCCCGGGGATTGATACAAGGTTTTTGAAGAAGGAACCTATTTCTTTAACTCGGCAGGGTTGCACATGAGATTTTGGATAGAGAGGTTCGCTCCCAAGAAAGAAGATTTTACAACAAGCTCAATCTGGATCCGGATGTACTCACTCCCCATGGAGTTCTGGGACTCAGAGATCCTTGAATGAATTGGAAACACATTAGGATCCTTCATCAAGGTTTTCGAAGTCACAAAAATTGCTAGGTATATCTCTTATGCTAGAATATGTGTCTATATGAGCATAGGAGGGGCCCTCCCAGATTCAATCATAGTGTCATACTAGGATGAGGAATGGACCCGATACCTAGATTATGAGCACATTTGTTTCAGTGCCGAAAATGCCATGTCTATGGCCATTTGTTCAAATATTGTCTCCTAAATGTTACCATTCCCTCCAATAAAGCTAAAGAGGAGACAGATCAAGAGGGATTCTCTAAAATCACAAGCAAAAGGAAATATAGAAGATGCCCACCTAAACAACCAGTGGTGAACCAAGACAAGAACACAACTAATAGATTAAAAATCCTAGAGGGGGGGACTAGCAAACCAACAGTTGCAGAGAACCCAAAGGTCTAGAATAAGGAAACCAAAAAAGTGGAGGAAACATGGGAGGAACTACCTAAAACAAGGAAGACAACTTCAGACCTAGGGAAAGAACATATGGTAGAAGGAAAACAGTGATGAAAGATACACTATGATCATAATTAGAGTTTGAGGAGGATACAGAAACAAACACAACCCAAGATATGGATCTAGAGGAAATCGTAGTCGACATGTCAGCCCAACATGAAGCTCATGGAGACCAAAAGATTAACAACCTATCTATATCTCAACTAAGAAAGTTGTGGGGAAATGTTAAAGGGTAAATCCACTTGAAATGCCCAAGGATCATCCTCAACCTCCATGGGAAATCTGGGGATCGAAACCAGCCCCCTCAAAACCCAGAAGAAGAGCCACAGAGAAGAAAAAAGAAAGGGAGGAAACCTCATAGACAAAAAATAGAAGAAACAAGGGCCTTAATGGTCGATTCATGCCAAGCAGTTTGCCTACCAGATAACTACTTACCCTCCCAACCAAAATGTTAATTAGGAAGATCACATCATGGAATATAAGAGGTATGCATGCTCTATCGAAATAAAGATTATTAAGAAAAATAATCAATCGGGAAAAAGTCGATATATTAATGATCCAAGAAACCAAATGTGATGCAAAAACGATGAAAAGAAATGCTTGGAAAATCTGGTCAAGCTGTGAAATAGAGGTTATTGTAGAGAAAGGGGCTTCTGGTGGCGCAGCCATCCTTTGGTATCCAGACGATATGGAGGTAGAGATTCACTCCGCCCGCTCGAGGATTCTTACTCTAAACTATAAATTCAAAGGCTCGGGAAATTTAGGTTACGTTTCAAATGCATATGGCCCCCATACCCCAAGTATTAAGAGGGGCTTCCTGGACGAACTTAATATTTTAGGAAACGCTTTGCAAAATCAAGTCTAGGTAGCAGGGGGTGACTCCAACATGATCAAATCCCCCCTGGAAAAGAAGGGAGGCATTTGAATATTGGATACATAGAGTATAGCTTCCGGGAAGCTCACAGAGCGACTTAGTCTAATAGATGTCCCACCCAAGAACGGTTTATTCACCTGAACAATAAAAGAGGGAAGGATAATAGAATAACGGTCTGCTTAAATCATTTCTTGGTCTCTGAAACTTGTTTTCATCTAAGCAAGCCCTCTCAGTGGATGTCCTTCCTTACTTTGGGTCCAACCATTGGCCCATAGTTTCAGAATGGAAACAATTCTTAAAGCAAAGACCAAAACCTTTTTGTTTCGAGAAATTTTAGCTAGATCACCCAGAATTCCTCTAGAACATGGAAGTCTAATGGACGGAACATAAGGAACTCTATGGAACCAAGATGTATCAGTTCCAGTAGAGGCTTAAACATGTCCACCAACGTATCAGGAAATGGAATAAAGAGGTATTTGGAAACATATTTGAGGAGAAATGAAAATTGGAACTAAATATGGAAGAGATCCAAAAGAAGAAGATTGAGGGGTTCCAATCAGAGGAAATTAGTTCCCGGGACGAAGAAATAAAACTAGAACTTCATAAGCATGATCAACAGGAGGAAACATTATGGAAATAGAAATACTAAATCCATTGGCTCAAAGAAGGGGATACGAATACCAAATTATTTCACAACTCCCTACTTCAAAGAAGAAGCCGAAATCAAATAGCATCAATCGGATCACAGGAAGGAATCATCAAAGAAAAACAGGAGGATATAGAGGAAGAACTAACGAACTATTATCAAGTTTCAACACCTCCTCTCAGAACTAGATGTTAAAAGAGAAGTAGTTATCAACAAGATCTCAAGAGTCGTCCCTTAGTTGGTTTCCCATTAGCATAATCAGAGTTTAATGAGACTGACAACCTTAGAAGAAGTGGAATTATTGTGAAAGATATGGCCCTTGGGAAATCCCCTGGACCTAATGGATTTACTATTGATTTCTTTCAGGATGGTTGGTTGATCCTCGGTAGAGACATCTGGGAAGTGGTGGAGGAATCGCGAAGATCCAAGTCCATCCTCCAAGCCTTCAATGCCACCTTTATCACCTTGATCCCCAAGATCAAAGGGGCCAACTCAACAGATAAGTTTTGGCCTATCTCCTTATGTAACATCATTTATAAAATTGTTTCTAAATTAATTGCTTCTAGGCTTAAGCCCATCCTCTCCATTATCATCTCGGAGGAGTAGGGGGGGTTTTCTCTCCATTATCATCTCGGAGGAGTAGGGGGGGTTTTATGGAAGGTAAACAAATCTTGGATGTGATTCTAGTAGTTCATGAGACCATCCACTCCCTCAAGGTTTCAAAAAATGATGGGATGTTGATGAAAGTTTATATGTCTAAAGCCTATGATCGAATGAACTGGAAATTTTTAAGACATATGTCGTTAGCTTTTAGATTTAGGATGGACTAGGTAGATTGGATCTTAAACCTTGTATCCACAACCTTCTTCTCCATTTTAGTGAATGGGTCTCCCTAAAAAACTTTCAACCCTTCTCAGGGGCTCTATTAGGGGGAGACTCTTTCCCCTTTTCTATACATCTTCTTGGTTGAGGGCCTGGGCCACAACATTACCCAAGCTAAAAGGGCAAAGGAAATTAAAGATATCAATATGCACGCCTTAGAGGAGGCTCTATCCCATCTGCAATTTGTGGACAATGCCTTACTAATGGGTTTGTCCATGGTTAAAGAAGCTTAGGCCTTCAACAAAGTTCTAGATCTTTTTAGTCGTGCTTATGGTATCCTCATCAATCTGGAAAAATCCCAAATTTTCTTCTTTAACACCCCCTTGTCTGTCCAGAGAAATCTAGCTCTCCTTCTAGGTTTCCATCCTACTTCTCTCCCGTCAAAATATTTGGGGGCTCCTCTCCTAGCCAAGTCCCTCCACAATCCCTCATGGGAAGAGATCATAGCTAAGCTGGAAGCTAAACTAACCAGTTGGACCCATCACTTCTTATCCCTCCCAAGAAGGATCCTCTTGGTCAAGTCAGTCCTCACAGCCATTCCCTTGTATCTCTTCTCGCTCTTAGCTGCCCTCAAGAAATTTCTCAAGAATATCAAAGCTTTGCAATGTTCGTTCTTGTGGGGGGGTGCAATAAAGGAAAAAAAATGGGCGCTTGTGGCCTGGGAAAAACTTTGTGAGCTTAAGAATAGAGGGGGTATAGGCATAAGGGAACCTCGAGCGATCAACCAGGCCTTGGTTGCAAAACTCTGGAGGAGATGAGTGAAAAACCCAAATGCCCTTTGGGAAAAGTTGTTGAAAAATAAATATGCTCTCTAGACTCCCCAGGCGAACTTGATTCGAGTCCACGGGGACAAGGTGGGGTCAATAATATGGAACAATGCCTACTGAAATTGTACTCTAGTTTAGTATCAATGCTTATGGGAAGTGCATAACAATCACTCAACCCTTTTTTAGGAAGATTCCTGGGACTAACTTCCCATTTTGGGGCATTTGGAGCAGTTACAGGATCTCAAGTAGGCGATTAAATAGGTAGGATGGTCAAAAGTGTACCAATATTGGTAGGGAAGAATAATTAGGAAAGGACAAACCCCTACATGAAAACCTAGAAACCTCTAGAGAATTGGCTAGTTCGGTGGCTAGAGGCCACAAGAATGATAATGCAAAAGGATCTGCTAGAATGATAACTAGAAATTTGAGAGGGAAAATATATTAATAGATGGGGTAAAACATGGGCTGTAAATTTTCGGGTGAAAGAAGCCTACAATTTAGTGATGGGAATAAATGAGAACCAGTGTCGTCCAATCTGGGGGAAGGTATGGAATTTTTCCATTTCGCCTTAGATCTATTCTTTCCTCTGGCTGGTAGCTAGCAGAAAGATCCTAACCTGGGTTTATCTTCTTCGCAGAGGTTTTTATGGCCCCTCCAAGTGTACCCTATGCTCATAAGAGGGGGAAACTATGGATCACTTGCTCGGTTCTTGCAAGTTCATGGCCCAGCTGTGGGACAAAGGATCAATATTATTTAGAAAAACAAATCTCTGGAGCCATGACATCCCAGAAACAATAGAGGCTTGGAGCAACAACATTTTTGTCAACCCTATCCTAAATAGAGTCCGGGAGACATTCCCATGCTTTCTCATTTGGAATGTCTGTAAAAAATGAAACATGAGGATTTTCAAAGAAAATTTCCTTATCGATACCCAACTCTGGGAAATCGTTCGCTCAAATGTGCAAGACTCCATTGTTGTAGCTACATGGATGACCCATGACTTAAAGTTGGAAGCGCACAAGGTCCAGATTTAAAAAAATTGGAATTTTGGATCTTGTGTGAAGCACCAGCAACCAAGTGCAAAATCTTCTGGGGCACATATCAAAGATTAGTGGGTTGCTTTCCAGGAGGGTTTCCTCGAATTGAATTTTTATGGGGCTTCCAAAGGAAACTTGAGTGATGCAAGGGTAGGGGGGTTTCAGAGATCACATGCGAGATCTGAAGTTCGTGTATGCCTTCAACCTTGGGACTTCGACGAACAACATTGTAGAAATGGTTGGCCTTCTTTGTGTACTCACTATTTTCTCAAGAGTAGGAATTCCATGCCTTGGTGGTGGAAGGTGACTCCCAGTTATTCATCTAAGCTTTGAACAAGATCGTGAATGATGCTCCCCTAGATTGAGCCTCGAGTCATTGGTGTATGAGCCATGGTCTTGCTGAGTCGGGTTGTATAGAAAAGTCTATGGCTACCATCATCCCTGAGTTGGTTCAGTGTAAAGCTAATTCCATGGTTGATTGTATGGCTAACATAGGTGTCTTGTTTCCAGGTCAACATCAGATCTGGATGGAGGGTGACCCACTACATGATGGGATGAGATCACAGCTGGAGCGTTGTCAACAGTTGGATTTGGTCGAAGTGGGGGTTCAGACACATGATGAGATGACAACATCACACACAGGGAATCTGACACCTGAGGCATGCAAAGACGACAGTTGGCCCAACGCTCCCATGCACAGGTGGGGGAAGGGTACGATGCCTGCAGTTTGTCATGCACAATGTTATCCTAAGGGGTGGTGGATGTCATCATGCAATGGACCACATTATTTTCAATCATGGGAAGAGGAGGCTCCCTCCTAGGGTATGTGCTTCACATTTATTCCCAAATCAGGCGAAGTATCGATACCAGACTCGAGAGATATAAGACGACGGTAGTACAGAGTTAACATGATTGTAGATATGTAAGTTCATGATGGTGAGTACTCTGAAATGCAGGTGGTGGGGTTATATCTATAATTCACTTTGTCTCAATCTCTATAAGGTTGAGGAAGAAGCTAATAGGAGAGGTAGAAAGTTACGTATCATCTAAGTTACGCTCCCTCTATTAAGCAATACACTGTAGATTCTCATTTTTATCAGAAGGAATAGTTTTATAAAGAGAAGAGGTAAGAGGATCGCTTGCTTATGGAAAAGGAAGGCTAAAGGTAGATTTGTGGGCCGAAATGACGAAGAAGAATCTTCGTCAAGAGACCATGTTCGATCCACGCAAGCAAAAAGAGATGTAGTGGCAGGAGAAGCAAGGTATTGGGAATTCTACTCGAATGATGAGATCCAAACAATATAAGCTTTGAAAAACCTTGTCAGGGGGCACCGCAAGGACATCCAGGACTCTGAGATTATTATTGAAGTTGGGGACTGTGTGAAAGACCCAATCCACGCCAGAACCATGGACAATAGATACTTTAGGTTATTGGAAACTTACTGCATGGTAAAGGCTATAATCGGTCAAGCCCTTCAGAAGATCGAGAGAGATCAAACCGATCTTCTCTATGCCATATGTATCTTGGAGGGCAAGTTCGAGCTCTTCTATAGATATCAACACAAGATCAAGTTTCGAGCACTCAAGGAGGCCATCATTGGGAGCAACGTGGGAGCGGGTCAGGAGAGAAGAGTCGTCCAGGCTCTTTCAACTGCCCCATAGAAGTTGTTGATGACCAAGACAAGGAGATGATGAAGTCACATGCAAGAAATCCCACCACCAACAGAGCCCTCCAAGCGAAGGTATAGTCGGGTCGCTCAACTTGAGTCTCCTTCTCATTTTGTCTTTTTGTTCAAAGGTGCAAGTTCATTCTCTATTGAACTCTATTTTTAAAACTTTGTCTCTTGCTAAGTCAAATAGGCTTTGGATATATTAGAAATGGGCATATATCTCAAACATTGGGCATAACCTTGGTGACTCTCTGGTTTTTAAGTGGGCCTGGGCAAGTTTGGGGGTGTTTTTAAGTGGGCCTGGGCAAGTTTGGGGGTATGGTTTCCCCATGTCGCCTTTTTTGTATATAATTATGAATATGATAGAAGCATAACACTTTTTTTAGTTTTAATAAATAAAACAACCCTTGAAATGATCTTAGAACTATAACACACTAATAACTCAATCATTTTCGGATGTTAATCATATTAAATGAAATGGAAATAGCATTCACTATATATGCATTACTACCATGATAACTATTACATTATGCAATCAAATATTTATGCAAGTAGACAAATGTGCCAATACTCATTGTTACAAAATACTTCTCTTCACCATATACATATTTTATAATTCATTATTAGTTAGTTTTATTTCGTCTTGTGTGCTTCCACTTATATTATGGTGTGAAGGGTGATTAAAGTTATATTTATTTTTATTAATTCATGCCACTCCTTTCATTGCTTGACAATCCCTTGGGAGTACTAGAAGGTCTTTCCTTCCACTTCTCCATAGTCCTTCAGGAAACCCTTCCATGACCTTCAATTATACAAATGCATTTTCCATACAAGCATGCATATATTCAATGCATCAAGGATATGTATCAACGTCCACAAATGAACAAGTATCATTTGTATGATTTCATAGTTTCTTTATGAACATTCACTCAATGCATCCTTCATTGAGACAAAAACACCATAATTCAAACTCATGTGATTTACCAAGACAAGTTGGATAACTCAACCAATACCTTGACATGTCATCCAACCACCTCCACATTACTTGTTTGATCATCTCGACACCTTTCTCTTCAGCCCAAACACAACACCAAGAATATACTCCTTTAGTGCTATTTGGTGTTGTCAAAAGGTTATAGTCCAAAACACCGATTACAAGAAGGGAGACTATCAGATACTCATGTAGTGATATAGCCTTTTCCAATTCCAACACACTATGGCTTCACACAAAGTTGTCTCTCATGGAATTCAATTTCACATGGTATACAAATTCACAACATGAGTGTAAATGCTCTTTCACTCTAGTTATTGCCTCTCAACTCTCTTAATCATGAAATAGTATCATATGCATGTAATGAACAAATTATAGAAATCTTTCCTTATCCAGAGTTTCATACTTTTTCCATACTTCTATCAAAGTATCAATTTACAACAATCATATGTCATCACAAACATATCCATTAAGATGTCCAAACATAATTGAAGGAATTCTTACCAAATTCCTTTCAAGTTACATGCCATATTAGCATGATCGATTTGTACATGTATGGTTGCCATTAACATCCCTAATGTTTCTTGATTAGTCGATGTTGCACAAGAACTCACATGATCCCTTCATCGACCTCTTGAGAAGCATCCTCTTGTCCTTGTCATTTACACGAGGTCATTTGTCATGGGAAACTACATCTTCAACCATTCCTAGCCACACAACAATCAACAACCACATAAGTTATCATGCCATACTCAGTGCATGTGTAACAACACACCACTCTTAATCAATATACAACAATCATACATAAATCATATTTCATAAATATGAGATCCTTTTCATAATGTTTGGCCTTTGCATGTGGTAGCATCCAATCTTCATTATAGACTTACACTCATTGCCATATCCAAAACAACTCTACCTACAATGTCAACTTTTAGTCAACCAAACAAATTGTGAGTGTCCATGCATATAATCCTTTCATAGCAACATTTACAACAACCCATGAAATGGTCTCAGAATTATAACACACTAATAATTCAAACACTTTTAGTTGTTAATCATATTAAATGCAATGGAAATATCATTCACTATATATGCATTACTAGTAGAATAAGCATTACATGATGCAATCAAATATTCGTGCAAGTAAACAAATGTGTCAATACTCGTTGTTACAAAATCATTCTCTTTACTAGATACATATTTTAGAATTCATTATTAGTTAGTTTTATTTGTATTGTGGGGTGCTTCCCTCTCCCTCCCACTTATATTATGACGTGGGGGGTGATTAAAGTTGTATTATTATTATTATTATTAATTCAAACCACTCCTTTCATTGTTTGACAATCCCTCGGGAGTACTAGAAGGTCTTTCTTTCCACTTCCCCACAGTCCCTCAAGAAACCCTTCCATGACCTTCAATTATACAAATGCATTTTCCATACAAACATGCATCTATTCAATGCATCAAGCATATGCATCAACATTCACAAATGCATGATTATCATTTGTATAATTTCATAGTTTATTTATGAACATTCATTCAATGCATCCTTCATTGAGTCAAAAACACCATAATTCAAACTCACGTGACTTACCGAGACAAGTTGGATAACTCCACCAACACCTTGAGATATCATCCAACCACTTCCCCATTACTTGTTTGATCATCTCGACACCTTTCTCTTCAGCCCAAACACAACACCAAGAATACACTCCTTTAGTGCTCTTCAATGTTGTCAAAAGTTTACAATCCAAGACACTAATCAAAAGCAGTGAGACTATTGTATACTTGTGTAGTGATATAGCCTTTTCCAATTCCAACACACTATGGCTTCACACAGGGTTGTCTCTCGTGGAATTCAATTTCACATGGTATACAAATTCATAACATGAGTGTAAATGTTCTTTCACTCTAGTTATTACCTCTTAACTGACTTAATCATGACGTTTTATCGTATGCATGTAATGAAAAGACTCTAACAATCTTTACTTTTTCAATGGACAAAATCGTGGGAAACCCTCCGAATACTTCCCCACATTTTGTGGATGGTAAATGGGGTAAACCGTCATCCCTAATTACTACGCCTAACCCGGTGAGGACATTAAGTGAGGCCCAACAATATCAAAAAATTAGTTGGTTGGGGACTTTACTCCGAGACCTCTTGCATTATAACCATAACACTCATCCACTCGAGCTAACCGACCGGGCTCTAACAATCTTTACTTATCCAAAGTTTCATTTTTTTCCATACTTCTATCCAAGTATCAATTCACAATAATCAGATGTCATCACAAACATATCCATTAAGATGTTCAAGCACAACTGAAGGAATTCTTACCCAATTCCTTTCAAGTCACATGCTATATTGGCATGACCAGTTTGTACCCGTATGGTTTCCATTGACATCCCCGATGTTACTTGATTAGTCAATGTCACACAAGAACTCACATAATCCCTTCATCAACCTCTTGACAAGAATCTTCTTGTCCTTTTCCTTTACACGAGGTCATTTGCCATGGGAAACTACAATATCAACATATTCAACCATTCCTAGCCATACAACAATCATCAACCACATAAGTTATCATGCCATACTTAGTGCATCAGTAACAACATACCATCTTAATCAATATACAACTTCATATATGCTCAAACATATCTATATGCACTCTACTACATATTATCTCTCAATGTGTCTATTAGTGCATACATATTCCATCTATTTTACTCACTTGCATTCTCAACATTCCTATGTCTTAACTACTTACACATAGCAATGTTCTTAATCTAGATAAAGATAAACAAGTAAGAGAAAAGTCAAGGAGTTCCCCCTTATAGTTGTTTTGCATAGCATGAAACATCTACATCATGGACGATCTTATGGCCTTCCTACCACTCATATAAAAGATCATTAACTAGGATCTCTTCATCCAAGTAGCAATATTTGTCTTGAATATGTAAATCTTCATTTACTACTTCTAAAAACATAAAACTCTACTCTATAATCAAAACAAAGTTCATGGGCAAAAAGCTTCCACATTTGCAACTTCCTATGTACTTTGTATTATCTTTGTTTGCTTCCATCCTCGAAATTGTTTTACATTCCTCAGAAAACTTCAACCAAGCTATACTTCGATTCTTAGTAGCTAGTCTTACCGCCAAGTAGTCTAGATTCAAACACAATTTGATCAAGCCTTTCATGACCCATTTTTCATTGTGCATGGCATCATGCTATGTAGCCCTTATTGTTTATTTTCCTTCCTTAATGCAATTAGCGTATTAAAAACAATGAAGACAACTCACAAAATTCAATTAGAATGAAGTATACTCAGCATATCAAATTTATTGAAATCTTCACCATCAAGCAGATTCAAATATAATCAAACATTACAATTTCATAATGATAACATATTATGTTCTTTTAGACAAAATGAACACTTTCTCATTCACATAATCACACTATACATTCTGGTTGGACAATAGGAACTATATAAAACATACCCCCTATATTTATTCACCATAATATGGCTTTTTGGTTTAATTCTATTCAAGAGTGGCAACAACATTAAATATTTTCCCACAACAAAAGTCGATTTACAAAATCTCTTCTTCTAAGCATAGTGAGGTAGTCTATAACCACCTCCACAAGCAACCACATACATCAATTCTTTCCTAACTCAAGGTTTTAACAACTTGTCGAACTCAAGGTCTAATGGCATAATGCCATTCAAAATGACAATACTCTTTTATCTTTCAATAAGAGCCATTAACCAAGGTCATATCTATGCAATAATTGAATATTATCAAGGAAATCCAATTCACATATCAAACTCCTATCTCAAGCGGAGGATCAATTAGTAATGTCACTTTAAATTGTTTTTTCACATCCAATAGCTTTACTAGCTTGTCCACATCATATTTTCAATGATTTAATAGCAATTCATACTAATTTCAACTCGAACTTAAGATCAATTTGTTATTTGAAAGTTCATAATAATTCACATGACAAGTTTCCAAGGCATAATTAAAGTAACTTTCTCTCTTTCATATATTAGCTAACAACAAGAGGAATTGCCTTATACCATGTCATACATAACAATTTTGCACACTTTCTATATGGTCTTTGCATACTAGCATCCATAGTACATAACATAACATAACCTTCAAGACGAAGACAACTAGGTAAGAATGGCATTACTAAAACATAGCAAGTATAGTTTATTGTTTCGAAGTCAAACCCATCCATACATTCTCATCAATAAACATGCATTCAAATTAATTGAAATATCTTCACTATATGGAAATATATGCATAAGAGAACTACTCATTCAAATTCATACATAACCCTCAAGGTGGTTACAACTAAGTTTTGTTAGTAATACCGATATACCACCATATATGAATATTTTAATATCAATTAAACTCCTTCATAACAACCATAAGACAAATTCATCCCAACAATCATCTACAAAACCATGGATGAAATGTGTCTTCACTTTTAAGGAAGACAATCTTAAAGACCATGGTAATACCTTTAAACCCATGCATTAAACGCCACATACATTGAACTAGGATAGGGATTATCGATCAATAATGCTTTTACCCTCCTACGTGAAAAACCTATCACTCAACATGCCACCATACCTAGTAATTAATAATGCATAACATTCATATGCTCATTATATTCTTGAAGTATAACAAGAAGTCTTGAAACATTTTTACACATATTGTGCATAAGTGAAATCTTCTACATGCAATTTTTATCAAACCTCTTATTTTGTTGATGCACACATGCCTTTTTCCATTAAGGAACTGCAATTAACATGTTAGCTTATCATGGCACCAAAGTATCGTCATTCATTTCCTTTGAGCCCATACAACCCCTAGTTTTGTAACCTTGCTCTGAACCAATTTGCAATGTACCTACACTACCAACATCAAATATAGGGTTTATTGGTCCAAAAGTTTAACAAAGGCAGTGACATGCAAATCAAAGTATAACAATTAAGACCATTTACAGCACAAAAATCCTTCCTCTTAATTTACTATGATAGAGTTTGGATTTTGTATCAGTTAACATGATTTAGGCTTCCAACATCTAAATGCCAAGTCTAGCTAACATAAATCTTACAACAAAATTAAGATCAAAACTTCAAATCAATTAAAACTCGCCATTCCTAATTTACCTCACAACACTCTTTTAGTATGAAGGCTACCAAGCACATGTGCATAATTCTTACATGAAACATCTTTATCACAACATTTTAAATATCCTAATCATAATTCATACTTAAAACTCATTTAAGAAGACCATCAACTACTACAACTCAATGGTTACATGAAGTCTCTTGGATGGAGATCGTGTTTACTTCTAAAGAAGATATTATAGGGTTTAGGGTTAATGCCCTTATATTTATGCACGTGACACCTTGTTTAATGTTTATAATTATGTTTCCATGCTCATAAAGGTTATTATGAACATCAAGAAATGATTTTATATTCTATAAGCTTCTTGCCTTGTCATATGCACGTACAATGTTACATCAATTGTGTCAAAGGCTTATAACACATGCATCACTAGCCTTGAGGCCCACACATACACAAATAATTATATGGTAGAGGTAAATACCTCACAACAATGTTTAAACTCATTCATATAGGTTACACATTTAATTTATGAATTGAACTCACATACCTTCAGAGGTAGGGGGAAATGGATATTTTTTCCTTTAAGGAGGAAAATGTAGGATTATTTTAGGACCAACCAACTCATAAGAAAGGCAAACTTCTTAATGAATCCCTTAATAACTTTCACAATAAATGCCAAAACTTTTCATGCACAATAAACTTTATTTGACAAGGGTATGGGGGGTTTGCGTAGCCGTTCTTGACTTGACTATATTTCCACCTTTTGGGGAACAAATTAGATGAATCTAACTCTAAAATTTGGTAAACATGTGGATATTGATGTTTGTTGTTAAAATTTAAATGCTAATGGATACCATATGACCAAGTTATAACATAATTTCATCTAAAATCATTTTGCATTTTTAAGGGCCATGCAAGCAAATTTGAAGCTAATTTTTGTGAGCATGTGGATATTGATGCCAACTACTAGTTGTTAAAATTTGAATGTCAATGAACATCATATAGACAAGTTATGGTATAATTTCATTTACAACCATTTTGTATTTATAAGGGCCATACAGGGAAATTTGAGGCTAATTTTTGGTGAACATGTGGGGATATGCACCAGCTAAACCAAGTCCAAATTTGGTCTTCATTCGACTTCATATGACATGTTGCACTAAAAATATGAAACTGGTTTTTAATGCATTTCTACAAATAGTTTGCATGCACGAGGTTTATCAATGCATTATCATATAAATTTTGCAATTTAATTAATTATAACAACGACCATTCACGTACTAACATCTATAGAATTTCCATGGCACAAATTCAAAATAAATAATGCTAATATACATGTACATTTAATCATTATTGAAATCTCAATCAAAGAGAAAGAGGAATACACTTAACTTTCATAAAATGAGCTCCAAGGCAACTAACTGGGTGTGCACCATTTTCCTCCCAACCATAGGCAAATCCTTTATGGACGCCCTCCCCGTTCTGGGCTATGAAACCACTAAGGTAAAGATGATTGTTTAAGGCTTCCAAATAATTTCCCCTTTTTCCAAAAGCTTCCAAGAAAAATCCACACAAAGCACTGATGATTTCTTTATTCCATCTTCCAATTAGATTAGTTATTGGCTCTCATTCCACTACCCCATACAACACAAAATACCACCCCCTTCTCTACTCTTTAGTCCCTCGGGAATGTCTCCTTCTTTGTGCTCTTTAGTATGTGTAGGATGAGCCTAAGTCACTGTCCATTTTTAGATTTCATTTCTAGTGTATGTGTCTTCTTGTACAACATATATGGGATCCTGGACAACCTAACATGGCAACAAAGTGAAAAGGTTGAAGAAGGTACTTCCCTACTCAATCCTGGTGTCTAATTCCACTTGACAATGCCTCTTTCATCTCTTTGTGGATCCTATGATAGCTAGTCTGCTCTTTTTTCACTTATAAATCTATAATCTCCTCAAGAACTCACTTTTTTCTCAAGCTCTCCTCCCTGATTCTAAATCTTTCTTTTGCATGAATGAGTTAGAGGGAAAGGAAGAAACCTGATCTAACTCTTTCACTCCCTTAACGAAAGGGATATATATTCCTAGTTGAACTCTCATTTATTACATGAACATAGTAATTAGTAGCTTCAATAATAGGACTTAAGGATAGGAAATAATCACTCAGGGTAATTAATCATTTCACTAGGCTCCTAATTGCAATAACATACACAATATGATAAAATAATAATAGCACAATCACATGAAGGAGGTTATAGATATGTTATAGTAGGATCACGAGACACAATTCAATTCCCCCTTACCATTCCCCTTTGGTGGATTCATAGCCCCATAGGTGTTTTCCTCCCGAGTCAACCTTGGAACCTTTTGTTAAATTAAAAAATGATCATGTTTATATATGTCTTTCCAAAACAATTACCTCATGGTGTGGAGCAAAACATAGTAATGAAAAGTATAATTACAATATAAACAATATCAAGGTTAGAGGGTTGAGACAAGGGTATTACAATGACTAGGAGATGAGTCACCACTTGGTGACTCCATCTATGGATCTAGAGGTCCTTGATCTCATAGCGTCAACAAATGATATTGCCCATCCACCAAGGGGTGGTGTAAACACAAAGATAGAGAAGACTAAGGAGTTAACCTTAACATTGCAATTGTCCTTGCTTAATTATTCCACTAGATGGGCAAAGCAAAGACATGATTTTGGAGATTTAGACTATGAAATAGAACTATCTCGTTGACTGAGCTAGATTGCATTGAAATTAGTGTCATCGTAGAATCCAATATTATCCAATCAGTTTGTTGGTTGAATTGAAATTCAAAAGAAAAAGGGAAAAAACAAAAAAAGGTAGCCCATTATTATGCATGATTCCTAATCAGGGGAGTTAATATTAGGCGCCCCCTCATCTAGATTATGAAATATAACTATCTCATCAACTGAGCTAGATAATGCATTGGAATTATTGTTATCGTAGAATCCAATATTATCCAATTAGATAGTTGGTTGGATTGAAATTAAAAAAAAAAAAGGAAAAAAAAAATGTAGCCCATTGGTATGAATGATTCAAGAGTTAATATTAGGTGCCCCCTCATAAATTATGTAAAAGAACTAAGTTGATATATGTGTTTTAGCAAGCAAAACTTGTAGTTAGTCCTTTAGACTCCGAAGGGTTAAAATATAGAATATTTGAGCTTGAACATAGGATTAGGGTTATAAGGGTTAAAATATTGAATATCAAACCTTGATTAACATGGAAAATAATGTAAATTATCCATGATGGAAAATATTGTAAATTACATGTGATGATAATATAATTTCCTTTCTAGTTACAAAAACAAAGAACCATATGCCTGCTATGGTTTAGCGACAATTTGGAGTAGTTGTCATGATAATGAATTTGATTCAAATCTTGGTGGGCATGCTCATACCTTACACAGAGTTTGTTGGATGTGTCTATTGATTATATTGAATATTGTTGATGTAGCCTTTAGGCAGATTTTTGTATGGCACTAACAAGGCACCAAAAAAACCTATTATTCACATAAGTGCGTGAGGGAGGGTCAAACTAAAAAATAAAAATATGGATTCAAATGTAACTCTATGCTTACTATTCACCCACTACAACTCACGAGTTTTGCAATGATTAATTATTTAATCATTATAGTCTCGCTACTTATAAAAATGTTCATAATGCCTTAGGGTAGCGAGAAAGAGAGTGGAGGATGTGAGTAATCAAAAAAAAAATCACCTAATTTGTTTTTGGAGTGGGTACAAATATGATGGGAAATATTGTTCCAAGGGCTTCCAAGTACAATTGCACATAAAATCAAATTTGCTTTAGTTGTAATGGATTTTCATTAACCTATCATTAGATCACAACCCAATTAACATCAAGATAACAATATTAAAGTGAAGAAATATCAACACAGAAATCTATAAATATAATAATAATAATTGTAATTATAACAACTATTAGATAGATTATTACAAAGAAGGTTAAACATTTTACAATTTTTGACATTTTCCAGTTTGTCGTCATTGTTAGACAATCTTTGTCAAAATTGCAATTTTAAATTGATGAAATTGTTATTCTGAATGCAAATATAGATTCAACTCCCTAGAATACCCCTACTGCAACTAGATTGTACAATATTGGGCCTAATGGTTAAGAACATGTGTTTCCTCCTAAGAGGTCACAAGTTCAAAACTAGAGGGGGTTAGGGTATGTATACCTCCGTAGACTTTAGCAGTCAAATTGCTCCATGGAGGGGGGTCCCTTGTCTCACAAACAAGGATCTCTCATACAACAATTTTATGTCTTGCTTAGCTGTGACCTTAAAGTTAGATTATATTATTATTATTAACATTTAATATCCCAATTTCATTTTAAAATGATTCTCAATGCCAATTTTATTTTCATTATTATATTATAATATATATATATTGTAAGTGAGTGTAAGAAGTTGTATTACTGCAAAAGGATTATGATACAAAAAAGGGGGGCCTCCTAGTCTGCCTAATAGGAAACCAGACCAGGGGTTCCCAAGTTGCGCTTACTGATATATACGAGGGGTGGGACTGGTTTGCCACCAGGGGAAACCGGACCAGTCTCACCATAACTAGTTTGAAAAGGAAAAGCAACACAGACATAAAAAAATAGATGATGTGTCAACCTACTAAGCCCGAGAGGGTAGTGGCCAAACTAACCATTCGACTAACCATTCACTAGTCCAGGATAATGATGTGTTTCTCCCCGCCATCTGCCTTGCTCTTGTTATCCTCCTTCTGGGGGATCGTGTGAGTCTTCCTGATGTGGGCCGACGCATCGTGTCCATCAGCTGGTGTGATATCCATGTGGTGGACATAGCGTAGATAGAGGTGAAATTGAGCAGCCAACTGCTCCAACTTGGATTTCTGGTCCTTCTCAACCTCAACTAACAGTTTGATAATAGTTTCCAAATTGCTGAGGCGACTCGGGCTTTCTTCCGGCATTTTCTTGAGTTCCTTGTTATCCTCTTGTCTGGCGTCTTCCATTTCCGAACTCACTTTGCCGATCATCATCTTAGTTAGCCACACCATCTCCACTATTTTATGGTAGAGGGTTTACCTAGGCTGTGTGGCCCCCAGATTAGTTACCCAGTCCGCTTCCTGTGCCAGTGCATCCCATGCTTTGCCTTTACGTTTTTCTTTTATTTCCTTTTCCCAGCGGGTAACGGTCTCTTTTCCTTTCGACGGTACCAGAGTTTGGAAGGTGTCCTCTGCATCTTTTGTCGCCTGCTCCATTCTTGACACCGGTCGTGGACTATTCGGGACTTCCTTTCCAAGGGGGTTCCTCTTCCTGTGTATTCGCTTGATTCACACCATCCTGCTTGGTCCGTCACAACTCTGTTGTTGGTTATTCATCCTGTACCTCACTTCACAGGGATTCTTCCTTTCCCTGTCCTTGTATCTATGGTAGTCCATGTTGTTGCGCTCCTTCTGTTTGCGGCTATTTCTGTTGCCATTTCTCTTTTTTAGCTTCTCTTACTGCGAGCTTGTCCTTCCAATCATGGCTTGCCCTTAGTGGTAATCACTCCCATCCTTTATTCCCGTTGCGGCTCGTATGATCATGATGACTCGCCTTTTATCCTTGTACGGGTCCCTACCCCTGCTCATTTGAGATCCTACTGTGCTACTCTTCGTATCTATACTTTGGCATGGAGGATCAGTTCTGGACCATGTCACTCCCTCGTGCTTTCCCCGCTCCTCTTTTTTTCACAAGGGTCTTGTTGTCGTACTCTCGCTTAATGTTTATTCTGATCCTACATGGTGATTGGTGATCGAGTGTTCGACAATCATATACTGCCTGGGTTTTGCATGCCAGTCGATGGACCTTGCGTTGCCCTTCTTGATGTGACCTTCCTTGCTTAACCTGCCTTCACAGTCTTTTGTCGCTAGGTGGATGCAGACTGCTATGAGTTTACCATTCGAGATGCTCATCTAGGTAGTGTCTAGTTCCAGACCTTCCTTATCTACCCCCTCGTTGGATAGTCTGTCTGCCAGGCCATTCACTGACTTGCGGACCCAACGCAACTCCACTGTGTTCAAATTTTTCAGATGCTCCTGAATTTTCTATAGGGATAGGGCCAAGCGCTAGTGTCTCTGAACCTTGCCCACTCTGGTGCCATTATGGAGTTTCTTCATCGTGTTAATGACCAGGGTGGAATCGACTTCCACGATAGTGTTTGTCATCCTTTCGCGCCTTGGGATTTCAAGGCCAAGCTCCAGGGCTCCAAATTCCGCTGCGTTGTTGGTTGAGTTTCCCATACTCCCAACGTACAACCGAATGTTGTTACCACCACTGTCTCTGATCACCCATCCCATCCCTACCACTCCTAAGTTTCCTTTTGACACCCCGTTAAAATTTAATTTGAGGGACCCCAACGGGGGGGTCCAGTTGCAGTCAGTCTCCTATTTGGAGTTGCGGCTCCTGCGCAACCATTGTGTTGTTACGCCCATATTTTAGGTGAAATAATTCCACGATGCGAGCGTCCTGGTCAATGAGTTGCATTTTTTCCTTCTTGCAGTTGCGACTTTGCATCGTTTCTCGTATTTGTGAGATTATTGCATCCTTGAGCTTTCCTTCTGGTAGGCTTTCATTCCTGAAGATGCGCTGGTTCCTTTCTTTCCATATTGCCCAGATGATCATCCCTGTCGTTAGTTTCCAGCAGAGGTTCACCATTTCATTTTCACTGTAACTCTCATTCCAATTGTTGGTGGTTGCGCTGATGTTGCCCCGAATCCTATTGGATTGGCGATAGATGTCGACCGCCCAATCCCATAGCTTTGATGTGTAACCGCACTCATCGAGGAGGTGATTGGTTGTTTCCTCCTTAGCTTGACAGAGGTGGCAGCGAGATGGACCTATATAACCCCTTTTCCTAAGATTTTCCCAGGTTAGAATTCTGTTGTGGAGAACTAACCATTCAAACAATTTGATTTTGGGCCATTGGGGGTTGCACCAAATCTTTCCCCATTGTTGCGTCAGGTCCTCTTGATCTTGGTCCACGATGTAATGCCGTGCTTCTTTTAAGTTGAATTCCCCACCATTTTCCCTGCCCCACCTTAATTGGTCCTTGTCCTCTGAGACTGGGATTTTCCTTTTCCCCAATTCCTCTTCCACCTCTTTCATTAGGGTTGCAATACAGTCTCTATTTTGTGGGTTGAGTTTATCCCAGGTCCTCCACCTGTCGCTATAAATTCTTTACTTCCAGTAGTGATGGATTTTTGCTTTACCTTGCGCTGTCATTTCCTGTTGTAGCTCCTCCTTGTCTGTATTTTCCATTATGGGTTCCTGTTGCCACGCGTCCTCCCAAAATCTGGTTGTTTGACCATTCCTGACTTCCTAGAATATGTGTTTGTGGATCAAGTTCTTGTTGCGCCATGCTAGATTCCAGATGGTTGATCCCTCCCTTGTGCCCATGAATCAGATTCGATCTTGATCGTTGATGTTCTGGGCATACTTGGCCTTCCAGAGGTTTTTCCACGGTACTAAATTGTCCTTGACCCATCTCCACTAGAGTTTTGCCCCGTAGGCTTCATTAGTTACCTGTGGGTCTTGTAACCCCATGCCTCCTTTGCCTTTTGGTCTGCATACCTTCTCCCAGGCTACCAGGGCCCATTTGTTTTTATTTTCCGCACCTCACCATAGGAAATCTCTTTGAATGGCTCTTATCTTTTGTAGTATTCCTTTGGGAGCTGGAAACACTGACATCATACACGTCAGAATTGCTTGTAGAACCGCTTTGGTGAGGATAAGCCTCCCTGCCAGGTTGAGAGCTTTATAAGTCCAATTTTTTACCCTCTCCTGCAGTTTGTTGATCACTCCTTCCCACGTTGCCATTTTGCATGCTCTGTCCGTTAAGGGGATTCCCAAGTATTTCATTGGGAGCATTTTGCGTTCAAACCCCAGAATGTTGGCCAGGTTTCTTTGAATTGCAAGATTAGTGTTAAAGAAGTAGATCATGGATTTGGATTGGTTGATCTCCGCCCCAGAGGCTTCCCCAAAGTCTTCTAAGATTCTTTTGTAGGTTTTTGCTTCCTTGACCGTGGGTGTGCCATGGAGTAGGGTGTCATCAACGAATTGTTGGTGTGTGGAGGTTAGACAATTTTTGAAAGGTTTGATGCCTTTTAGTTCCCCTGCTACAGTTGCGCTTTTTAAGCTTCTGCTGAGACCTTCCATCATCAGAATGAATAAGGAGGGGGATAACGAGTCTCCTTGTTTAATGCCTCTCGAAGGCCAAAAGGGTTTTGCTGGGGCTCCATTGATTAACAGAGAGTAACTTGTCGTCGAGACTAGATTGACGATCCAGTTGATCCAGTGTTGTTCAAACCCAAAGGCTTCCAGCGTCTTGGCCATATAGTGCCAACTAATTTTGTCGTAAGCCTTCTCTAGATCAAGTTGGATTATCATCCCCCCTCTCCTTTGGCTTTTCAGCGTGTGTATAAGCTCATGGGCATGGATGATGTTGTCCAATATTTGTCTTCCTTCTATGAAACCGACCCGATCCTGTGAAATCAGTGTGGGTAGGAGAGGTTTCAAGTGATTGGCTACGACTTTGGAGATTATCTTGTACACTACATTGCATAAAGCTATAGGCCTGTAGCGATTTGGGGTCCTTGCTTCATTTTCTTTTGGGATTAGCGTGATCATTGTGGCATTTAACGCTTTCAAGATGGAGGCCAAGCATCTAGAGTCTTCCACCACCCCATAAACATCTTGTTTAACGACTTCCCATGAGGCTTTGAAAAATTCCACCGTGAAACCATCTAGACCTGGGGCCTTTCCATTGGGCATATCCTAGACCACTTGGTCAATTTCCTCCTTTGTTATGGGTTTGTTTAGATTGATATATTGTTCCTCGGTGACCACCCTGGGGATGTGTTGAGTTATCCTTTGTATGGCCTCCATTCTTTCTTGATTGGGTTCCTGGGCTATCCTCTTGAAGTGATTGACCAATGTATTTTCAATTTCCTTGTGGGATTCTCTTTCGATCCCATCCCGATCCCTAATTTTCAGAATTTTGTTGTGGGTTCTTCTTGCAATGGTTGTTCTATGAAAAAACTGGGCATTCCGCTCCCCTTCCTTTAGCCACCTGATTCT